>BMAO01021246.1:0-181351 GCA_019973975.1 Trichonephila clavata | reverse complement strand
ACAGGTTTATGAAGAGTGCAAGCATCTTTCTGTGATAACCAATGCTTTACATCTTTTTTACTATATTTCCCTTTTAAAGAGCGATGTAATGCCTCCACACCCCCGAAGCTACTTGGAACTTCGGGATTTTCGTAAAACGCTGCTAAATCTTGATACATTGTTACCGATGAACAGAACTTGATTGAATGACTATTACAATGAATAGTTAACAATTTATACTTTTTGGGAAAGGCAAAGGGATTATGTTTAAAAGCATGAGCATAAATTTTCCTTACTTTTATACAAAATACTCTTATTTGTTTTTTAAATGTGAAACTTATTTCAACACAAATATTAAACTAACAAACAACAAAAATTACATTAACTCAAATCAAGCATAAAAAAAAAACATTTTATTCAGATTTATAGGAACAAAATACTGTGTAAAACTTATAAAGTCAGTATGCAATATTTTTTAAACAAAATCCTCATAATATTCAAAACAATCAGATGGACATAACATGTCTCTTACTTCTCTTAAAATAATATCTAAGCGAAGATTTTCCAAAAAATTTTCAGTTACATAATTTACAGGTTTTAACAGTAAAAAGAGTAAATTTTCAAAAAGATTATTATAAAAATAATCAGCTATCTCATTAGCTTCCAGTGACGAAACATGTGAATTAAATGTTTCTTCTCGGTTCCCCCATAACTCCTCAGCGAGTTTCTGAGGTTGATTCAGTCCTTTTTCGTTCAGGAGGCTACAAATAGATTTTTTCAAAATTTGCGTCAAGTATCGTTGACTCAGACTAACGTCCAAAGAAAAAGGTAATGCGTTTTCTATGGGACCTTCACAGAAGGTTTTATATGCAGTTAAAAAGTCCATACACAGAAATACATTGTCTATAACGGCATTTTCAATAGCACCATATTTTTCAATCATTTCAGCCCACTGCTCTCGGGATATGCTGATTTCTTTAAAAGTAGGCTCATTATCCGGACCGTATTTAATGCGCTTAAAAGTAAAATTAGTGAAGTTCTCACTTGTTATTTGAATGTGTCGTTCAGGAGGGAAAAGTCCACTTGGTAATTCCTCCAGTGATTCCGGTACTTTCTTTTTACGCATGATATATTCGATCCACCGTGGGTCTAATGTTATTCTCTCAGGAGTTGGGTAGTAGGTTTTTCCATACTTCTTGAAACGCCTTATGTGTACTGATACGGAATCATAATAGATGCTTGCAAAGACAAAAACATCATCTCCAATTGGAAATACTCCATCTGGTATGCAATCCTCGGTAAATTTTCCATACTTCTGAAAATAATATATCAAAATTAATGAGGATTAGAAAAGTGTAAAAAACATTATAAACATTACATATCAAATTTATTTAATTTTGTTACTTACTTTTGAAACTTCTCCTCTTGCTTTCTTATTTGCAGAAGGTTCCACGACCTTTCCAAGCTTTCGTTGTTCGCTATGTGTTCCTTGTTGAATACAGTCCGCCGCAGTACTGACAAACGAAATGAATCTTGAACCTAAGATGTGACAAGGGTCTAAAGCATATTGACCGAATTACACTTGAAGGGAGTTCGCTGAGTGGTTGAAAGCAATGTATCCATCCACTCTAAGCATTGAGATAATTTCTGACGTAGAATTCAGTCGCCGTCTTGTAGAATCAAGATCAGACAAGCTAAGACAAGTTCAATCGTAAACCGTTCCCACGCTGATTACGAGTATTCTACGTCACATTTTTACTGTGTATGTGTAATCATTATACCGAATTAAAATTTACAAATTATTAAAATAATATAAATGAAATATTTTTTTTTATTTCATTTTAATTAAGAAAATGTCGTCATCTGCTTCGCCTGCAAAATTGAATTCATGAGATTATATAAACCTAAGTTTTCTTCAGGTCTGCATGCCTTCATAGGACAATGGTTAGCGTAACTGAAAAACTATTGTCCTATGGAGACATTTTGTTCTGGGGCTGTGAGTTTGAATCTGGATTTATTATTTTTTTTTATTTGAGCGTTATTTTTTCAATCATTTTAAAATCTAATAATGAGTGTATAGTTTAACCAATAGGTGGCGCCATGAGCACTTTAAACATTCCTATACATTTTTTTACACATTTAAAAAACAACTCAACTTAGCAGCAGGAGGAAAACAATTCAACAGCGGGTGAAAAACAACTCAACTCCCCCATCAACTCGAAAACAAAAACCATAGCAGGAGGGAAACAACTCAACTCCATGACGCTGCCTCCACAGGAGGAAAACAACTCAACTCCGCGCCTGCGCCTTTACAGCAGAATCGGCTTTTCTTATCTACTCAGCGAACAGTTTTTTTTTTCACTTTTCAATATTATTCGTAATTTACTCAGTTAAGTGTTACTTGCTCATTTGTTGAATAATTTACAAATCTGCTGTAGATAATACTCAGCTACATAGTGCTAATTCATTCAATAAAAAATTTAATGGATTTGAATCTAATTTTTCTAAGCAATGCTTATCAAAACTATAGAATAGAATAGAACAAAATAAATTAATAATTAGTAGGGGGAGATTTACATAAAAGCTAATAATTTTACAAAATAACAAATGAAGAAACGATAAAAAATTATAAAAATAAAATTATTTCGGGAATTTTGCCACTAAAACTTTTAATAGAAGAAATTTTAAAAAATGACTATATGTCTTAACTCAAATCGAATTGATTTCATTTGTAATAATTCATAAAATGATCACTAAAGGATTTGTGTTACTCTCAAGAAATATATTTATTTTTTAATAATTATATAAAAAAAAATAGATGAAACTTTTTTCCTCCTAGAACAGTTAAGAATTGATTTTCGTATTCAGATCCAGCGGAAGATAAAGCAACTGTTAAGCAAAGGGGGGGGGGACATGTGGCGTCATGGGGGGAAAAAGTCAGCTAACAAGAAAGACTAGAGGAAATCGCCTCTAAACGAGCTTACTCAACTCGCTGAAAAAGTGAAAAAGTTTTTACGGTGTGGGAGAATAGAATAATAGTGGAGCTACATACTGAGGTGTACAGAATTTGTTGGCTGAAGAAAGAATTACGCGGTAAAAAGACTGAAAATAACTTTGATGAATTTTTGTTTGCACTTTGAACAAGAAGGGAAAAAAAGGATGCTTTTTTTCTGGTACATAAAAAAGCAATTAGAAATAAAATGTCCAGTTTTCAAAATTCTTACGTTTAGTGGATACTACATTATTATTATTAGTTGTGTGTGTGTGTCTAGCCATATCGTTAATGAAAAATGTGTTTCATTCAGACAATGTGCTTTGCAGTTTTTAAGAAGCATCAGCTAAAATACTTTTCCCTATGTTAAATGACATTGAATACCTGAATACAGTCGTTTTTAAACTGCAATCAGCGTCTTACTAGGGGGTCAGCAAAGGTCTCTCATTTGATGTTAAGATTACTCATTTTACAGACTCTCGAAAGACTTCGTGGAAAATTTGAAAGATGTGCCCTCCTAGACTAGACCACTAAATTGCCTCCAATGAAAAAACTCTACTACAACATGTATTTCAATCAAGAATGTTTGCTATTCTTTGTAAGTACTTAGTCATTACTACAACGAACTATGAGTCGAGACTGCGGATTTCAAATATTACACCCGGCATAACAACACTTGTAAAAGAAATGCAACACCTTCTCACTAAAAATTTAAATTACCACCGTTAAGGTAACAGAACACCTTCGAAGAAAATTTTTTGAATTAACCTGAATTTTGCCTGTTAATGCATATTTTATGACCTTATGGGTCTTTAAAATGAGAAAAACACCCAAGTAAAGTCTTGTTAGTGCACATTTTTTCCGTGAAAGGGTATTTATGAAAAAATAAGCAAAAATAAGACTTTACGCAAAACATGATAACTGAAATAAAATAAATATATTGACATTTTGTAAATTGAATAATATAACATACAACCTTATCTAGGGAATAGACACTTATTTTGGTAATATAACAATTACGTGAGAAGCTATTGTGTTTCGAGCTTCTTAACGTTGAAATTTTCTTTAAAAGCTATTGTAATTTTCACTTTATTGCTGTATAAAAAAATTTCTACTCAACATAAAAATCTTAAGAGAGGTCTATTCCCTGTATTAGTATTTAAAAAACATATATATAAAATTTTTATTTCATCCAAGCATAACTTTTTGAGATATTGTGTTTTGCGGTAAGAAAAAATGTAAAAAAACTCATTTTGAGAAAACGACAAAAATAACATTAAACTAATCTGATTACAAGAAAAACACTTACTTTCTTATTAAAATGCACCAAATTTATAATTCTCTCCATCTTTAACTTCTAAAACAATATTTTTTTTCTTTTTAAGGGCTCTTAAAATTTTCCTATGTTTCTTTGTTTTGGGGTCTGCGTTATGAATCGATTCACGGATTCTGCATTTATCTAAATGTTTATATCCCCGTAAGGTAAACACCCCAGGATTTTCAATATTCATCTTATTAAAAACTTTGAGGCACCCATTTAATCCCTCATTGAAATGTATAACAGCATCATACGACCCAAATTTAATTGTTTTGAGCGAAACAAATACTTCTTTCGGAACTTTTTGCCAGACTATTCCGTTAAAAACACTCATTTGTATTTTGCGTGCATCCATGTAAGCAGTTACTTAATATCTGTTTGTCGCATAGTTCTAAATATACTGGTTTAATTTTATTTAAAACATCATTTGATAAACCAGCATATTTTGTGGTACATTTTGTTCCATTTGCCACCCCCCGCTGAAAATAACATCAGCTGTCTTTCCCTATTGGGCACTGACCATGCATCGGTTTCTTATCACTTGATGCACAGTGATATAACGCAGCAATTACATTTTGCTGCATGGCATTTAAGTTACCGACATTACTGCGTACAGCAATTCCGTAGTAATTTTGAAGTCGGTCAATAAAATTATCAGTTAATTTGTCTTTACCAGACAGTCCTTTAGTTTTTGTTTTTAGCTTTCTTAGACGCGAGCCCACTCTCTTTTGTACATGGCCAATGCACTCAAACTTTGTCACACTGTTCATTCCATAAGTGTCTTTCACACTCATGAAAGCTTTTGAGTCACCATCGGCATAATATTGCGTGTATTGAAGTCTGCGGTTTTTTTCTGAACGAAGAAATATTCATGAAGCCCCCACAATTTCCATTTTTGACGAAGATCCCGTAAAGTTACACTGACATATGTGGTCGGCTTTTGACGACTCATATTCATTCGACGAGTTTCTTGGCATAGTCTGAAGTCTCTTACATGTAGGACAGTAGGACGACATAACTTCTACCTCTAACACCTTACCAGTATCAACTGATATTGCAGCAACACAACCATTCATAGATGTATAGCCTCTACGCTGCCATGTGCCATCCACAGATATGCCACATTTTACAAAATCAGATGAAAATTTTTGTTTTATATCCGCAATTTCAGTAGCAGCTTTTTTCATGGATTCCTCAGCTACTTCCTGAACCACTTTTAAAAGCTTTGCTTCCTGATTTTTGAAAGCAGTTTTTGTCAGTCGAGGCAAATTTAATGTTGAGCATAATTTAAATGCACCAGCAAAACCCTTGCCTATCTGCCGCATACCATATACTAGCCTGGTATTTATGACTGGTGCATTTACAACTTTTTTTGATGAAGCAAATGTAAAGAAAAAGTCACAGCATTTACATTTTAGTGTAAAATGAGAGCATAATCCATACATGGAATCCTCAAAAAGCTCTACTTTTTCAGCAAAACATTTTGGGCAGCAAAGTTGAGAAAATGCATCCACAATAAGCTCAAGATCAATGATTCTGTTACCAAACAGAGGATCAGGCATTTCTTCTGCAGTTGACATACTCTCATTTCCCAATTTTGAAGAACTAGTAGTGCATTCAGGAACAGGTGTTGAATTGCTGTTATTTTCGGAAATTTTTGTGTATTTATTTCCAAAAAATTGTCTCTTACGCTTTCTAGCAATACTTTAAACCATTTTCAAGCAAAAATAAAACAGAATAGAATTATTTTTTAACTTTCTACGCTGTCGATTCTTTCAGTATGAAAATCAAACATATATGTAAACAAAGTCACTAAACAACAAATTTGATGCCAGATTTCATACATAAAAAAGGAAAAATGTATTTCTAAATACATTTATATTTATTCTCAAATATTCTATTTTAATTTCTGACAAAATATTTGTATATTAATTTTCATATTTCATGTCATATACCATGAAAGAGAAACGTAAACAAACAATTTGGGCCACTTCCGGTTAGCAGAAAGGCATTTCCGGTCAGAGAAATTCATGATCAAGTAATATTAAAAAAGCTGTAACTTGGCTTCTAATTAAGCTAGAAACAAAATTTTTACAGATTTAGAAAGATAAAAGATTGAATTTTAATATTTGATCAAAAACGAAAAATCGATACTTTGACCGAAAATTGAGTTTTAAAGGTGTTCTGTCACCTTAAGTACATTATTTATTTGAAATTACTATTTATCAGTTAGTGTGTGCGTCATTGTGTTTTATATTTGATTATTGATGATTTTTCCAAGAAAATTTATCTTTTATTTACTTTGCTGTGGATGTAGAAGATGTGGTAGGGTTAGTGAAAAATCATTTTGTTAAATAATAATCCACTTTTATTGAGCCACTTTTAAAAGCCACATATATATAAAAAGCAATACATAAATTTAGTGTAGCTGCATTATTACTACAAGCAGCAGCGAAAATTTTCCATAAAAAATTTCTGTTTATATCAAAACGCCAACCAGAGGTTCCCAAAATCATATGACTTCCGTGATTAGTTGACAGATATCGAACGATGTTGATAACATAACTATTACTATAAAAAAGCTGAGCACATATTTTTAAAGTATTAAAATTCAAATTAAATCCTGTTAGGCGGATAAACTAGTAATTGATTCATTAAGCGAGGATGAGGGGACCATTACAAATTAAAAAAGGCCATAATAGGAGTAGCCAAGCTGTCATGTAAGTATCGTCGGTGAATTACTTCACGAACTTAGCGCGCGTTTGATAGATATAATTTATAAGTGTAAATTATTAGATTGACAATTGATGAAAATAGATTCAGTACCGACCTGAGGTTAGCAAGTGTTCATCTCCTTGCCCATTCTGATAGCCAAGATTACTTAGATTTGAGTATGAGATTTGAGTATTAGATTTGAGTATTAGATTTGAGTATTAGAATTGAGTATTAGGATTAATCGACGTATTAGGGAATCCCTCCTAGGTTTCTACTTATAGTTAAACTTGTGATTGTTTGTGTGTTTGTCAGTCCTGAAAAAATATAATTGTTATTATGGCTTTTGTTGGTGATGATATGTTTCCTCCCACACTTAGAGACGCGCCGGGTGGAGTGAGCGGGGTCCAAAATAGGACCCAGACACCACAGGGTTTATGAAAATAGCTTGAGCTAACTTTGCAGGAAGTTTCATACTAATTGTTTTGCTCTATGATTGAAATCAATTCTAATTTTAACCAGCCAATTTTTGTTTTTGATATCTTCCCCTAACTTTAAAAAATATTCACTAAATGCATATTTTATGTACAGCTTTTGATACTGTTGACGAAGTAATCTGCAAAATTGTAGATTTTTCTGTAAATTAAATCGAATTTATTTGTAATGCATATATCGTGCATTGTATTATGAATAGTAATCATGATTTAACCATCAAGCTCTTAATTATATTAAGCATTTTAGAACAGTTAACTATATACATAAAACATCTCACAAAATATATTTTTGTAAATTTCCCTTGTTAATTCTAAATGTAAATCAAATTTTTAAAAAAAATTAAGTATTATACTAGTTAAAAAGCAGGATTATTTATGAACTCTTTATTACATTAAACTTCTTTCAAAAATAAAATTCGCGTTTTTTAGATATTTAATCACAAAACTCAAAATAGGTATTGTAGATACGAAGATTAAAGAAGTATTTCTTCCTACTTTTTTTAAGTAAATACGAACTGATTTTTTGTTGTTGAATTCCTAGGAATAAATGTTTATGCTTTACTTTTCTTATAAGTGCTCAGTTATTTTAACATGTAGACAGATTCATATGTTAAAACTATATTTCAACTAAAAACTAATAAGCTTGCAAAATTATGTTTCATCAAAATTATAAATTTAAAACTAACTTGTGCTTTTAAGTTTACTTTAAGCGTCTATTTTTATGTCAATTGTTTATTCAATTCTTTTCAAATTTATGTTTCATTTGGACTTCCAAATGTTGTTATTGATATCAAGCATTGAAATTTTCAATCTTGGATAGGTGAAAATGAAAGGTGACTAATATGCCATCTGAATCTCAGAATTCGTTTGATTAAAGGCACATCCAAAATTTTATATAATAATTTGCATCAGAAAGAAGTCTCAAACACATAAATCTCCCATTTTTCGACTATTTCTCAATCCATCAAAATGACACTGTTTTATTTGAAGAGTTTTTCTAACAGTATGTATAAGAGAAACACCCCTTTAAAATCATGAAAACCTTTATGAAAAATACACATTTAATCACACACAAGCACAAAAGCAAAGTAAGCACACACAAGTAAAAACAGTAGTGTGTGTAGTGTAGCAGACGTGATTCACCCCTGGTAACACTAAATCTGTTGCAGTAATTTTGCCGCTCTCTGCAAGTCTTCTTATGTGATCCATCCTCTTAGTGATTCTGCAGCTTTCTACCCGTCTCTCCCCTCCTGATAAGGTTGTAATTTTATCCAACTAGAGTTTTGCCCTTCAGGCTCTGGCAAGAAACGTAGATAAATAAAGTTCCCGAGTCCGGATCAGGAATAAGCTACTGAGAAGAATCCAGACAAAAGTTACTTTCCAGTAGGTGCCATCCCATTGTGGTCTTTGGGAAAATAAGATGGTGGACCGCTTAGTAAAAAAAACCCGGTTATTCTTCAAATGTTTTTCAAAGACTTTTTCTTCACTCTCTCTGCTAAGCTTGAGATTTATAAGATCTATAAAAAATGCTTTCGTATTGCAGCCGCCAGTGCTACTAAAAGTAAACCTTGGAGGGTCTATTAAGATCGTCTTGGACTCTACTTTGGCTACTGCTGTGGCTGAGTTTAGACTCTTCACTGGGCATGACTGCATTTGTGCTCATTTGTTTCGTTTTCATTTGACTGTCTCACCCCTTTATGTGTTTTGTGCGTTTCCTTACAATTCAGGGGTGCTGCTCATTTGGATGTGTGCTCTGTACTTAAGACTCTATTGTAAAAAAGTATTGGAGAACCAGTTGCCTAATCACCTGATGGTCAATGGCCAGACATTTGATAAATAAATAGTAAAAACAGAGAAAAGAGAACGGGGGAAAATAATATCATCAATATCATATGAAAACACATGCTCAAAAGATATCATCATTTGAGATTAACTAACATTTTATACATAATATAACTGCATAGTGGTATTTTTCTAAAGAAAAAACTTTAATACTATTTCTATAATACGGGAACCCTGTCAAATTGGAAACAACGAAATGATTATTTATCCACAGAACGTTCTAAGTTACCAAATAACAATAATGAACTAACCCCAAATATATAAATTTTGCTTCCTATTTTGATCAACTACGATATTATCAAATGCCCTTTTTGAATCCATATTTCTTTTTACTTCAGAAAATTGAAAATCGCACGTGTATTTCTAACGATAGATGTAGCGGGAAAATGACTGACAATTATTTTTAAAACTCTAAAGAAAATCCTAAAAAATGTGAACAATATTTTAACAAAAACATAAATTTGAAATTTATGACTGGCATTAAATGTTGCTTAAAACGCCATAAATAATATTTTATGAGCTTCACAAAACCATTTATCATCGCTTTTCCATTACATGCTAAAAACGAATTTCTTAGTTCTGAATTTACTTTAAGACATTTTGATAGTAGTAATATTTCACACCTATCGACTATTTTGAAATACAGTAAGTATATCATAAATAATAGGATGAAATGTCACACTTTGCATTGAATGTAACATTTGAGGCATTTCAGTATTGTTCTTTCAAAATTACACTTGATAAAGTTGATATAATAAAAAAACTGTTATAAATATTTCCAAATTTGAAATAATATTGGTACACATTGCATTTTCATTAAAAATAATCCGTTTAGCCCGAGTCACCACAGATCTGAATACGTGGTTTGCATTTATTGAATGGATACCACAATGCGCTATACTTACAACATGTTTACTTATATCATTAATATTTTTAAAAAAATACATTTTCAAGAGAACTTTTTTGCAATACTTGTTACACTTATAATCTGTGATGCAAGTTAAGTTTGAAGTTTCGATTTCAAGCGACTTTATTAGCAGTAATAACAATGTTCACAGTAAAATGACCATTTGAGGTCAAGGACATATTAAGGCTTGGGTAAGGGGGCCAGGGTTCCGTATCGTTCTTGAATTGACCCCCAATAAGAACATTATCTGAATGGTTTTGATCATCAAATGTTGTTACTTGACATATTTCCCAAGGAAACTGGGTGGCCGCGGTAGCCTAGTGGTCAAGGCATCGGATCATAGCTGGTGTGTCATGAGTTCGAGCCCAGTGCCACTAAAGACCCGCCGTGTAGGGGAGAGATGAGAGAGCTCAAAAGTCCACCCGCGGTGTGGTGTGGTAAGTAGGAGAGATGGGTGCCAGCTTAGGTGTCGTCCTCGTCATTTGACCAGAGTCCAGTGTTTGAGGTCCTTCACCAAACGCCCTCGAGTAGGTGAACATTGCGACTTTAATATTCACTCACTCACTTTGCGATATTTTGTTGAACTTTTTAACACCCGGAGAAAATGTACCTTTTTAAAAAATTGCTGTATGTTGAGAAAAGACAGAAAAGTAGCAATTTTCAAAATTACAAAATTCCACAACTATACATTAAAAAATCATATGGAACGATTTAAAAATCCTTTTCCTAAAAACGCACCTGTATTAACTTATTTTAGAAAAAAATCATGAAAATCGAAAATACCGTTGTTATGTAAGAAAATTATACTACATTGTGGGATCATTTTCATAAAAACTCATCCATATTGATTTACTGTAGAAAAAAATTCATAAAATATGTAAAGTATCGTTATTTTGTAAAATTATATATATATATATATACCTTCGTTGCTAAACAAAAGATCTTTCCAATTAAAAAAGTTGCTGGCGAAATGTTTAAATGTGCAAGTACAATTTTTTCAAAAATCATGCGATTGAGGAAGGTCAGAACCCCTGGTCTTTGGGGAGAAAAACCATGCAATATATAACGACCAGGCCACTAACATCATGTCGCATAGGGTGGAAAGTCTTATAAAATAAAAGAACTTAGAGAATTTTAAGTGAATGAGGGAATATTAACGTCGCACTGTTCAGCTACACAAGGGCTTTCGGCGACCGTCCGCGTAATTTTGAGCCATGGTCAAATGACACAGACGACACCTGAGCTGGCACCCCTCTCCTAACTACCACACCACGCCAACGGGTGGACGTTAGAGCTCTCGACAGATTTAACGTGCGTGGTTCCCCTACACGGCAGGTCTTCAGTGGTACTGGAATCGAACTCATGACACGCTAGCCATGATCCTATGAAAGCCATGATCCTAGACCACTTGGCTACCGCGGCCACTTGAGAATTTTAAAAGTAACGTAATTTTTTTAATGTGTACATCGAGATATTCTTAAGTAAACTGAAAATGTTATGAAGGAATATAAATTTTAATATTGACAGATTTTCAAAGTTCTAAAAAGAATAAGTTTTCAGCATTTTAATTTTTAAATGATTGATTCTAAGAGCAAAGCATGAACTGTTTTGAACAGAATGTCGATTCATTAGGACAATAAAAAATCCATAACATGAAAAATGAAATTGATAAAAGTGTGTAATTTTTAGCGCGTTTTTTAAGTAGTGGAACAAAAGCCCTATTAGGACGCAAATTTTGTCTTCATCTTCGTCGTCGTTCTATATTTTGTCGTGCCTTTTTCTCAGCCAATAAGCAACCAATTGACCTCGGGGTTTCGGCATTCGGTCGCATTTGTGCCCTAGATGAGCAGAATCATATTTAAATTCTTTTCCTTGTTAAACTTAAAAGAATAAATACATAGAAGCGAGTTTTATGCCTAGACAAGGAGTTAAGTCACCTTGTCCGGGCTTTTGTAGCTTCTGTAAAAAAAAATTTTTTTTGATGTGTAACATTTTTACTCTCGGTTGTTGGATATTTGTTGGAGTGATTTCGTGAAAAAGGGACGGAAATGCGTAACACGAAGTCGGGGGAAGAGTAAGCTGTTTGATTTGACCAATTCAGCGCCTTGGGGGTGTCTCTTCGCTAGCCTCGTCTCGGGGTCCAACTTTAGTAGCAATTAGAGTCAAGTAGACAGAAATCCCAACTCTAAAGCAATGAAAGCGCCCTCTTTTGGGAGGGGGGAATGGGCGTTTCTAAAGGAAAGGCCAAGTACTCGTGTAGTGCTGGTCTTAATGATCGAAGGTAAATAGTTCCTTCATAAAAGATAAATTATATGCCTTTTTTCTTAATTTTCTATATTTTCTCGACTTTGAAATAAGCATTTTTTTCCATGCTATTGTTTTCCAAATTTGCGTTTACTTTATTCCATTTTCTGATGATTATGATCTGACAGCTGTCATGATGAAAGAAAATGGTATCACAGAATCATACAAGCCTCTTCTACAACAGTTGAGAGAGATATTCTGTTTGTTTCCAAGTGCAATCCGAGCTCGAGACAGGAACCCCCCCCCCCCATTCTTTCCCATTCTATTTTTGTTCTTTGAGGGTCCAGTTTACAACCAGCTTTAAGACTATTTATATGACAACTGACCCCTCTTTTACTGCCCAACCCATGGTTCACGTACATAAAAACTGGCGGACATTCTAGTTATACAAAGAAACTGCTTTTTTTACGCTGTTTCGTTTCTGTCTGAGGAACATCAGTTTTTCATTTGTTAGATTTACAATGATAATCAAATATCTTCAATTAGTACGAAATAAGGAATATTCCAAATTTTGTACAGTAATTAATTTTATAAAAATATCAGTTTTAGTTAAGACACAGAAACCTTTATATATATATATATATATATATATATATATATATATATATATTCATTCAAAACAATTTTCTGTGATATTCCTCAATATTAAATTGCATCAAAATCCTTTTTTAAACAGAGAGAGAAATTAAAAAGAATAATGGAATGAATTGTGTGTGTAATGTGATTTAAATTATTCTCTTTCCTGAAATATTTCAGAACCATTCATTATTTCCGATTCTGTTCAATAGTTTTATTTAAAAATGTTTTAAGACATGTAACAAGTAAAAATCTTATATAAATTTAATAAAGTAAAGTGTCGTATCTACCAATGGGCTAGGTGGTGCCCTGCACCGGGGTCCTCACGCCTTGACCACCAAGCAAGTCGAACTTGCGATAATTTCTCCCATAATTGAGATATAAATATAAAAGATTGTTTCATAGCTCTGGGTATGGTTGGTCAATATATTGGGAACATATGTGCGGCAGAATGCTTATTTGAAAATGGACAAACAGTCATTTTGGTGGTCGCATACATTTCTCCGAATCAAACAGTTAAAAAAATTGAAGATTTCCTGCATTTTGCACTTTTACCGTATACCAAAGGTGGTTCTGCTCTTTTTTTTTTTAAAAAAAACTATCATTAAAGATATAATTATTCGATAGAAAATTATTTCCAGTCATACCCGATTCATTTTTGCGGGATTAAAGTCATTATTGCGTATTTACCACGATAACAAGTCAGATGTTACACATCATATGCGACTACTGTAAGACGTTTCTTTTTTTCTTTTTTTTTGTTGCTTTTTTATAGTGCTGATACAGATTTGTGTCATTATTTCTTTTCAGCCCAATAGTAGTACATTTAAAGGAGTGGTAGAGTACTACATTTCTGTTAGTAAAAAGTTCATTAGTTGCATTATTGTAAAATACAACATGTGAAAAACGCGCTAAAATTACTTGGCCATGCCAATGACTGATATATTGTTGTTTTTAAAGGGATAGTTTTAAATGTGTAAAAAAAAAAGAAAGATTATCAGTTTTATTATATTTTTCAAGGATAACATGTATTTCATGAAAAAAACTATTTAATTATGTTTTGTTTCTTATTTTACATATTTGTGTAAAATATTTTTATGAGTAATATATTAAAAATATTTTACATATTTATAAGTAATATGTAAAATATTTTTTTACTTTTAAATTAAACTAACTTCTGTAATCTTAGAAAATGCTTGAAGTATCATTATAAGATATAGAATATAGGCTGGAAATTAATAATGAAAAAAATACTATATGACTATATACTTTCATTTTTTCTATGGAAGTTGTGCTTATTTAACTGAATATATAAAAAAAAATTCAAATTGAAATAGGCAATTGTTTGCGTTTTTTATTGGGAAATTAAATGTTAAAAAAGAAGTTATAGATATTCAGGCATTATTTCAATATATACATTCAGGCATTTATTTCATTAAAGCCTGGTTTTACAGCAGCATTTTTTTTAATTTAAAGCCTGGTTATACCCCAGCAATTTTTCTTATATATGTCCGGTTCTATCCCAGTGTTTCTTATAAATATTATATGGGTCTTACACCCATCGTTTTTTACTATTATTATTATTATTTGGTCCCTACCACCATTGTACTGTTATTATGGTTTATTCAAATGTGTTTTTCAATATTGTGTAACAAATTATTTTTATTTTTCGATTCTATTTAAATTTGTTGATTGGACAGTCAACTCCAATATTGTGAATGTAATTTTTTAAAATTACCTTTTTAAAAACGTTTCCAGAGGTCTCGACTTACCTTTTGAAGTTTCGGGTTAAATTTACTTAATGCTATATTTTGTTTTGAAGATAAAATGCATATATTTCAGAATGATTATATTTGAATTTAATATTTAATATGAGAATTGAAAGTGTTTTACTGAATTAATACCAAAGTTTTTATGTTTTTATGCTGAGAGTTTTATGTTGATACTTTTTGATATATTTAATGTGGTTTGAAGAATTTTTGGTTATTATAAGATTTACTTTATTAGAAAGATACAGTTTCTTTGATGTGGAAATGAACAGCTTTAAATGTGTATGAAATGATAATGGTTTTGAGAGCACTTAGGCTTAGAAAATATTAATTAATAAATAAATAAAAATAAATAAGCAAATGTTTACATTTAGAGTAAATAATAATAAGAAGGGCTTTGTAAGGATTATGCGTAGTGAGAATCTCAAAGGACTCACCTTTGACTGTCAAAATACTATTGCCTCCAAACTTATACGTTTTGTCAGATATAAAGTATATTATAAATAAAAATAAGTCATAAAAGTTAATTAAAAAGTTCTTTTTAGGTTGACTTGCAAATTCTAATCTTAGGAAATTTTTATCGGAGTTATTGTGAAGTACGCGATAAGAAGTAAAACTCGTCTTAATGATTGTGCACGGAGTAGGTCCATCCCTTCATTTGTTTCTTTTCAGCTCATTTTCACCCTCAGTGCTCTTGTGTGCAATTTTAGATCTATTTTTGAGAAATTCTTTCCTATATTTTAGAAATTTATTTTTGTGAATTCCTATTCACAGTTAATAAGGGGATGGAGAGTTGTTTCAATATTTTTGCACATCTTGAAAATGTATTTTTACATACTTTCGTATATATTCCTGTCAATGCTTAGGTGAAGGGAAATTTTTCAAATTTATGTTTTAATTTAAATTTTAATTTTACACACGCGTCTTGTGGAGGCGGGGAATTGTAATAATTTAAATTGATATATCTACTCATAATTCAAATCCCCTTTATTTAATAACGTCTAATTCATAAATCCTATTCATTCCTATTTCGAAATGCGTCTCTTTCTGAAGCATTAAAAACATGTTAGTTTATTACTGATTATTCAGACCTTGAAATTTGATAGATTTATTGGCGATTCCAAGAAATATAGGATCATTAATAGTTTCCATGTCCCTTAGTAATAGGGATTAATATTCCCTAAGTCATAATGTCATTTCTAAAAATTATTAATTGTTCCCTTCACCTAGACACGAGACTGTATTTTTTACAATGTATTTTTCTCGATTCTTCCCCATATATCAATACTTACTATTTGAATAATCCATCTGTGTTCTGTCTTTTTTCGTCATGTAATCGGCTGCAGCTTTTGTGTTTGTGTCTTCTTGTCTGCTTCTTGTTATGTTGAAACGCTTTTTTAAAATGTTCAATAAACTGGTTTTACTGTGTGTGTGTGTGTAATAACTTAAATTGATATCTACTCATAATTTGAATCTCCTTTATTTATAACATCTAATTCATAAATCCTAATACTTGAATTCGAAACGCATCTCTTTCTCAAGCATTAAAAACATGTTGGTTTATTACTGATTCTTTCGACCTTGAAATATTATAGATTTATTAGCCATTCCAAGAAATATAGGATAGTTAAGGATTTTCATGCGCTTTTAGTAATAGGGAATAATATTCCCTAAACAATGATGTCATTTCTGTAAATAACTACTTATTCATTTCATCTAGGCATGTGACTGTATTTTTTACAATATGTTTTTCCCGGTTCATCCACATTTATAAATACTTGCGTTTGCCCTCTCTTGTATTTTTGGCTTAATATGAGAAGCATACACAAATAAACAATGTGATCACGAACAAGCCTCTTTTTAATTTTTCAGCCACGACCACTCCATCACTACCAATTAAAATGAAAATTTTCCTACTGCAAATATATATTGCATATATATATATATATATATATATATGAAGTAAATTGAGTATCACAATTTGGCAAGTGTGTAGAATTCTTTATTTAGATCATTTTTTAAGATGGTTGATGTTTTCTTTGGATGGGATTGATGAGGCAGTCCTGTGATTATTTAAATCTTTTTATTACAAGTCTTGAAACACATAAGCATGTTAAGTATAAAGCAGGAATGGACGACACAATACATAAAAAAGAAAACGAATGCACAATGAGCTGCAGCCGGCTACATGTTGAATGTAGATAACTGACAGAAGAGAAAGGGCTCCAGAAATTTCGGTGTATATATAGACGGCTCAAATCACATGATCTGAGTGGGTGGATAGATGTAGTTGAAAATACTCTCGTTAGGAGGCTGGCTAATTTATTACTAAAATGTGGGTCTTGAAGGGATGGACCATACGTATATACACTGCTGGCTACCGTAAATTCAACACCCTGAAGGAAGCACGCAAATAGCATGAAATTTACAACATGCATTAGCAGAGGTGAGATATGCAAATGATAAATATTTCAGCGCAGACACACATCACGCACGCCTGTGGCGCCACCTCAAAGTGCTATTTAAGGCTTGGAGATTTCGACGATTTCAAGTTCGGCAATTGTGTTTTTCTTGTGGTTTTTTCAAAAAAAAAACGATCAGTTATGCCTCGTAGAAAACAGCAATCAGCTTCTGATCAAGTATCGGAGTTTGACAGAGGAAGGATAGTGGCCTACCGAGATTGTTGATTATCTTTCAGGGAAATCAGTAGACATTTTGGACGAAACCAAACAACTGTAATGCGAATATGTGACCGTTGGATGCAAGAGGGAACGACGGACCGACGTGGTCGATCGCATTCACTTCAGTGCACCACTTCACGCGAGGACAGGCAAATTGTGCGCATGGCAGTGACGGATCGCTCAGTCACATCACGAACCATAGCACAGAACATTGAGTCTGTAACGCATCATTCAGTGTCTGGGCGTACCATTGGACGCCGTTTGCAGCAGAGTGGTCTGTCCGCAAGACGTCCATTGTTTGGTCTACCCTTGACGCAGAACCACAGACGTCTCCGCCGCCAATGGTGCGATGAAAGAAGGGTGTGGGTGGCAGAATGGAATGAAGTGGTCTTTACTGACGAGTCACGCATCTGTCTGCAACACCACGATGGTCGGATTCAAGTCTGGAGACACCATGGAGAGAGGAATCTGAACAGCTGCTTTATGCACCGCCAAACTGGTCTTGCACCGGGTATGGGGGGATATTGGATATCACTCTCGCACTCCTCTAGTACGCATTGCCGGTACTTTAAACAGCCAGTGCTACATCTCCTAGGAGCCAGTTGTCCTTCCTTACCTTTAGGGCTTGGCCACAGCCATATTACAACAGGATAATGTGTGACCGCACGTGGCACGCATTGTCCAAACGTTCTTCGTCAATCACCAGATTGAGTTGCTTTCCTGGCCGGCTCTCCCTCCGGATCTTTCACCGATAGAAAACATGTGGTCCATGGTTGCTCAACGATTGACCCAGATTACACCCCTAGCTGCCACACCAGATCAACTTTGGCAACGTGTGGAAGCTGCTTGGTCTGCTGTACCCCCAAGAACACATCCAAAGTCTCTTTGAATCAATGCCGAGGTGTGTGGCAACGGTGATCTCCAACAATGGCGGCTACTCTGGGTACTGATTCTGGCAGGAACCACACTTCACAGAATTCTAAAAATTTAATCATTTGATACTTGGTCAACATGTGCCATCTCTTGTCTTTCTTGGTGTTGCATTTACGGTGGCCAACCATATATATATATATATATATATATAAATTAAAAGTAAAAAAACTTTTTTTAAATCAAGCTTTTATTTAAAAGCGCTAAAAAAATAAAATAAACTTTCCCTTTAAAACTTTTTTTACTATTAACTTATAACGTCATTACACAATTTATATGATATAATAGCTTATCGCAATATTTAAGTACTTGTATTTACTTAGTTTGAATTTTTAAAAATTAAAATCAGTCAAGACAAGTTATTTATTTTATTTGTTTATCTACACAGGTAAATCTCGCGACAAGCTTTTATATCATATAAATTGTGTAATGACGTTATAAGTTGATAGTAAAAAAAGTTTTAAAGGAAAAGTTTATCTTATTCTTTTTAGCGCTTTTAAATAAAAGCTTGATTTTAAAAAAGTTTTTTTACTTTTAATTTATTTTTTACTTTTTAGTTATCGCTGGACAGGTTTCTCAGCCTGTTCAACTCATTCAACGTTGGTTCGCCATCTCTAGTTTAGCTGAATCAGTTCTCGCAAAAAGGGTATTAGACGAAAAACACAATTTTTTTAAATCCGTAATTTTTAAGCAATATTTTCAATCTTCGTGCAGATCTTGGGTAATATTGTTCTACATACGAAAAAAAGGTTTCGTGAGATTATCTTCATAAATGACGAAGTTATTCAATGTTAAATTAAAATTTTGACTATTTTTTGAAAAATTCTAAAGAATATATTATTTATTTGAAATATTTTGAAGGTAAGGGATATATTTCTCTAACATCTTCGAAGAAAAATCTAATTATTTATTAAAAAACTTCAAAAGGCATTTGAAGATTTGTATTAATCAATAAAATGCTTAAAATTCAAAACGCATGTTGTAATCAAAAAAGCAAGTTTTATCAACTAATGATAATTTTTTGCTGGACATTGAATATCTTCTACGTAAGAATCTATTTTTTTAATTGCTCAGGTCATCTTTAGAAACTTGATTTGAAAAAATAATTAACCATCGCATTATTTTTATACAGTCACACCTCCATGTATAACGAACCTCTATTTTGGGAATTTCTCTATTTTAAGAACTTTTTCCTGGAACCAAGCACATATTACTCTTTTCTGCGTAAAATAACTCCAAATTTAACGAAATTTTTCTTCGAATATTCGATTTTTTTCTCTCCTTATTTTTAAAACATTTCAAGTCATTTTGCAAATTATTCTCTATTGGCACATTTTATGGATATCAATAACCTTGAACTAGTTTTACAATGTGCCTAACTCATCTAAAGAAACAAAATTGCCGTAATTTTTCAAACAAAAAAAACTCAAATAAAATTAACAGATTCTATCTGTAACTAAATTTGAGGACACATGTCGTAGTGTGTGTTTAGATTACTGGTGATAAAATGAGGTATATTTAAATTACTTGCAGGCTTAAAATTAGAAAATTCATTTAAAAAATTCATCCCTTTTAATATAAAATTATTTTTTTAATTGAAAATACATTGCATTTCTGGATAATATTTTTCTCTTATTGTTTTCCTAGTGGATTCCTTTTTGATGGGTAAGATATATGAAAAATTATCTTTCCGATTCTGTAATTATTTTTTGTCTGAGTTTCATAGATTAAAGTTAGATAAATTTTTTAAAGAATTTCCACAATACTCCATCTCAGTGTAACTTGGCAGCGTTGAGAAAGGTATTTAATGTACCAATCTACTTGAAAAACAGCTTTACTTTTTTGTTTTGGAATTAAATCCAAGTAAATAGATAGAAATTTGTAAAAAAAAATTACATACATTGTAGAAATTAGATTATTTTTACGTTGTAGAAATGTAATTATTTTTAGACAGAGTTAATTAATACAATCAAAAGCGCCACGTTATGAAATTCCAGTTTGGCTGAAAACTGATTTTCGACGCCAACTTTTGTCATTGTTGTAATAATAACATAATTACAACAATGCAGATATATCGAAGTTGGCGCCCAAAACTAGTTTAAAGTTTTTAATTAATATCTTTTTAATTAATTGCAATATCGGAATATAAATGGTCAAAACATGCATTGTCATCCAAACTAAACGTGTACAAAAATTTCAGCTCAATGTGGTGAAGATATTAGCTTCAAAATTGAGTTGCAAGATTCCACCCGAACAAATTACATACATACATACATACATACAGTGTAAGTTAAATAAAAGCTTGTAATATATATTATAATCTATCGTCTAAGTTATCATTCTAACTATAAAAATTTTAACTAACATGTTTTTTGCTCTCGATAAATTTTTCATTCATCCTTTCTACTAACTCCTAACTCAAAAGGAGTTATATAATCAATCTAAAATTTCAGCCCAAGCTGCGATATATCTCGTAGCTGGCCGTTCTTGTGCACACGCTTCCGACGAGATATCTCGCAGTTAATGCTCTGCTACATCGTATAGAGGTATGTTAAGGAGTTTGTTTGCACCCCCGTGACAACAATCCTTAGTTGAGCTCAAAGAACGCATCAGTGCCGATGTGCGGATAATTGACAGAATAGTTTTAAAAAAATGTATGGAATGAGCTTGATTATCACCTGGATGAGGGTCACGTCACCAAAAGGGCACATACTGAGCATTTGTAGAGGGAAAATAAACTTGGTGAGTTTGTGGTTATTTTCACGCATCTTTCATGTATTATTAGCATTTATGAGCATTCATTTATGCTAAACCTGTATTAAAGCATTTAACAGAAGTGGCGTAAAAAAGAACATTAGGGCTCCCCAGTAAAGTCAGTTTTTAGGCCCTAAGCCGTACTTGGGGTCATTCAGGCTTTGGGTTACTTATAATCCTTTGCCCACCCCTGATGCGGGTTGTACTTTACGCCACTATCAAATAGACATCCGTACAGAATGTTTGGTTTTTCATTTTGTTTCTTTGGATACAGATTGATTCGCAACCTGACCGTCAAACTTGTAGGTTGTGCAATAGTTACAGAGATGACTCGGAATCACAGAAGAATGCATGGTTGCAAATGCCGTATTCGCGAACTGTGGTGGAAAGAATCAGACAGAAAGAACAGGAACAGCAACACATTAATTGTACAGAAAACATTTTATTCAAAAACTATACAATAACAGGGTGCTCGAAATTAAGACCAGAAATCTTCTGACATGCCTGACAGTGACACAGCATGGAATTCCTTACGTTCTGGAAGATTCCTGGCATGTCACGTATCCTCCAGACAGCTACAGATATTAGTGAAATGAGGACTTCAGCTGAAGTAACGACGTCTCTTATATCATAAAGAACCAGTTAACTCGGTAGAGAACCAGTTTCACGTAACATTCTGTTCACACTTGCGAAGGTCGGGTGCTGTTCGGTTAACGCGGCGGGTACAACCATCGAGCGGTGTGCCCGTTTCAAATCTTCATCTCCATACACTTGTTGTAGTCTCTCACTACCCCTATGATTATTAACTCCCCTTTGCATATTATCTAAATTTGGGTATGTTGGATTCATGATTAACGACTACTTAATTAATAAATCAATATTATTTATTGACCTTTCTTAATAGAGAAATACACAAATATTAATCAAACTTTAAGAACAACAAATTACAGTGGAGTGCGAGAAGAACCCGATTATGAACGACGGAATACTAACTGAAACCACGGAGAATAACGTATACAATCAAACTACGCATTTATATCTAATTTATGAAAATAATTGACCTGATACCTTTTTAAGACAGGTTTCTCTAATACTAGATTGTTCTAAGGAGCGGCTTCAATCTTTGATATCTTCAGTTCCGTCCCGAACCGAATTAATGAACCTTTTTCAATAGCCTTCCTCAGGCGAATATACTTCCACTAGTTAAACTAATCTCTCAGAATCACCTTCTTAATCAACCTCGTAGTCATCCTCCCTCTCTTCATTTCATTTCTCCCTTTTATATCTTTTTCAAACTCGCTAAACCCGAAACTATCTTGTTTGCATAAGTCACACCCTTGGCTCTCGGCGGAGATTGGTTAAAATAAATAAAGTCTTTAAAGATTTGAGAGAAGGTTAGTGAAACGCGTAAGCACCCGTCACACACTCGATTAGTTCCTCGTTTTACCAGTTATTCCTACCACCTCCGAAAACGGATCGTATATGACGATTTCCATCATGATCGGTGCTCACGAAACCTTCCCGTTAGCACCATCTATCACAAGACAGCCGGGAGGAATATTCTAGAACTTAAGGAACTCTATGCGACACCGCTGTGAGACCTTCCGATCGATTTCTGGTCTTAATTTCGAACGCCGGTTGTAGTACAACCATTCAATAAAATATTTTCTGCCGCAGTGTTTTCTGCTGTTTCTGTTCTTTTTCTCTGCTTCTTTTCAACATAGCTCCCAACTGCGGCTTTTTCAATTCTGCATTCCTCTAGGATTCCAAGACATCTCTGTACACACTCTGAAAGTTTGTAGGTCTGGCAGCGAATCACTCTGTATTTTATTTTTTACACATTGTAGGGATCATGGTTGTGAATTTGTGACCAATGTCGTGACCTTGTTTCAAAGTCTTGGTTCTACTAAATCGTATGAAGGGCTGATGCATATTAAATATCTCGAAGCTCAAAATCTTCATATTAACATGGTGTGGAATTTCAGTTAAAATTTACGAGGCTCACCGCCAACAGCCCTCCGTGTAGTTTCAAAAAACGCCTTTCAGTCAAATGACGAACCAAAAATATTAGATGTTGCTATGCACTTTACTTCTCTTGTGTTCATTCTTCTTATGTGTCAAGAAAGTACAATTGTGAATTAAAATTCACTTACAATAGTATATCCATATATATTAACATTAAATCAATAGTTGATATGCTCCTAAAATCTCTGTTTTAAGTGATGTGTGCATAGTACAGCATTCCACATACATTGTTACATCAAATACCATTAATAATGCTAAACCATGAATCAATTATGTGCTCCATTGACCATTCAAAGCGCTGAATAATATGCGAGTTTAGAATACTTTCTGTCAAACAATATCTGCCCCCGGACATATCATCTCGTGTCTAATAACTCATTCTGTGAGTTTGTGACAAATAATTCACTTAAATGGAGATGAGTATTTATTGTCCAAGTTTATGCAATTTTACAGAAATTCTATTGTACAATTGAGAATGAGTATTGATGACAATACTGTGCGAGCTATGATAAGCAACTTTTAACAAATAAATGTTTTGTTTTCTTTAACAAATTTATGTGTTGTTATTGCTAATCATTTATACAATTAAATTTGAGCGTTTAAAATATTATTTCGAAATTGGGAATGAGACAGTCAATAAAGTGAGAGATTAATCAAAAGTTTTGAAATATGGGTTTTTAAAAGTACGTGCTTATAAAATATTTGTCAACGCTCGGAATCGTGATGTGGCAGAAGCGTTGTTTTTTATATTTAATATTTATTGAATTTGAATATACATGTATAAATTTACTTAAGAATATTATTACAGCGTAAAAAGTTATTTAAATACAACTTTTTTTCCCAAAATATGAAGATAGAATGACTTATTTTCAAAACATTCTCCTTTTTTGAAAAATGCACCAATAATAATAATTTTTATCTGAATATAACTAAGACCTGCTTAGAGCAAGAACTAGGATTTTTAAAATACCATACTAGCTCGAATCTAAGCCGCCATCGATTCTAAGCCACACCCCAAATTCTTGAAGAGTTTTCGTGAAAAATGAAGAATAGTGTAAACTAGTTTATCACTATCCAAATTTAAAAAGTTAAAATAATTTTAAAATGAGAACTGATGAGAAGTGAATAGTTAATTATTTTACCAGTATTATAAACTTTTAAATGCATACATAAACTTGTAATTGCTCTAATTGCACCATCCAACGAATTTTTTTCTTTCAATTTTAAGCCACACTCGATTTTTAGAAAAAAAGTGCTGCTTAGATTCGTTTAAATATAGTATATATTATTTAAAAGTGGATTTATATTTATATTTGAATACTTCAGAGCGGAGAAAGCTTTATAAAAAAGCAGGTTTTTTTAATTGATAGTAACATTGAAAGTCATGAGAATTTTTCAAAAATGCTTGTTCATTTTTTGTAGAGATGTCTTAGCTATATATATGTAAGCTATTATTATATTACAGAAGTATCTTGCATAAAAAGAGACATTTTTGCTAGTATATCATTCTATCTTCATCTACCTTCATCTATCTTTATTCTAACCTTCATTTAAATAAATTTTTATTGCAAAACATTCTTAAAACCATTTTACATATAAATTCTAATTCAGGTGACACCAAATTGTAGGGTTGAATATGTGCACTATCGTCGAGTAGAGAAATCCACACTGATGTCACACCACGCCAATACCGCCCGACACAATGCACTGCACGGGAAATTACTAAAACGGACTCCGAGAGACGTATTAGAAAGACGTTCTCCTTTGGTGTTTAATATATATATTTTAATATTTCCTCCTTCATTGTTCAATAAATCATTATCATACTAAGGGTGTAGTCATTTTCAAAATAAAATATTTAAAAAATTTATTTGTACACTTATGCAAAATCACGCACTTTAAAACTCTACTTTTTGTTTGATATTCTTATGATATTTTTGTAAAAAACACCTTTAATGGGAATTTACATTACACATCAATTTCTTTTTTAGCTATGTTTTGTTCTTTAGACAATTTTCACTGTTTATTTATATTAATTTAAAAATTACTTTACGCAAAACTGAAAAAATTCCTTTATCTTTCTACATTTATTAACATCTTAAATTTAAAAGGGTACTCAAGCTTTTTAATTCCAACCTTACATAAAAAGCGTTTACAAAAGTGATACAAAGCGTGTTTTTATCAGATTTTTAAAAATAATTATTAAAACAGTGACTACCTAATTTTTTTTAATGATGTACAATAAAAATCTTTATTTCAGAATATTAAAGTTTTAAAAAAAATTTTAAAATATAAGAAATATTTTGACTTTAAAAAATGTCCTAAATATAGGGTAATTAAAATATAAAAAAAACTACTTTTAATAAAATGGATACTAAATGTTTGTAAACTCGTCCAATTGAAATAAATTCGTTGCTAATGGAAGATTGTTTATTTTCCCTCAAATCTTCTTTCGGAATTTCTTACGTTTTTTTTCCATAATCTTCTTTGAATTAAATGTAAAATAGCGAAACAATACAAAGTTATATAGTGATAATATGATATTGCTTCAATTATGTAAATTAAACTAAATTTCAACCACCTTAAATTCGCTAAAAGGTATAATTCTAATTAAAATTTATTATATTTTGATGGCCTCATTGAAATTAAATTTAAGTATTTCACATGTAAAAAGTAATCATCTATACAAGGAAGGAGAAAACTTAGTCGTCCTGTAGTGTGTGTGTGTGTGTGTGTGTGTGTAGTGTGAAAATAAAAAAGCACAATTCGATTATGATTTCTCCGAAGGAATGTCTTCAGAAAAATAAAAACATTTTCTATTTAAGAAAAATATGATTAGAAATAGTTTGCCTGAAATGTGAATATTTGAAAAGTTATTTCAAATGATTTTGTTATTTATTGGTAAAGAATCTAATTTACAAAATTTGCACGTTTTCATCTTAAATTGTGTGATTTAGTCTGCATTGACATATTCATTTGTTTTTGTTTTCAATTTTGTGATAATTTTTTTTGTGATGTGGGGAGAAACATTCGCAAATTGTCTCACAAAATCACATTTTTAAGAGCATAGAATAAAAGCTTATTTAGTTTTTTTTTTTTTTTTTGCTCAGTTTAATTAAATACTTTTCAAAGAAAAAAATTGTTTAGATTGCAGCTTTTCCCCAGAAAATAAAAATATTCAGTTTTGTGAATTACTAGTATTTGGAAAAGACGATGAAAAAATTAATTTATTTGAAGATTTAAAAAGTAGTAATTTTAACAATATGGAGCTAATGTGTGTTAAAGTGGGAAATCCTTTATTCCACATGATAACTAGGCATTTCATGAAATAACTAAACAAGTTAAAGTATATAAAACTACTGAATTCTATGATTTAACTAGGTATTGTGTGGAATAACAGTTATTTAATCGTTTAAGTATGAAATAAGGCACTAGAAAGTTCTTTGAACTAGTTCTAGTTGTTTTTAATCAATTTTGAACCCCAATTCAAAGTGCCATCAAAGCAATCTTAGCTCCAATAAATAAAGAAAAGTAAAATAAAGTTATCTCATACAATTTAAATTAATATTCTCTTACAATTTTGTTTAAAAAAATTTACACAATGTTTTTATGAAACAACGGTTTTTCTTCCCAGCATGTATGTATATTTTTTGATAATATTTAAATATAACTATTTCTGCAACATATATTCTTTTATATCCTTTCTGTTAAACTATTGTTAGGAATATTAGCAATAATAAATTATATCATCTGCTTTTCCTTATTATTTATCAATTAATCATCCGCAATAGGAATAAAATGTTTTCTCCGAAAGATTTTAGCTATTTATAATCATTTAATTTACTTGTATTTTTCACTATTTTTTAACGGCTTATCATTAGTTATTTCATAGAATAACTAGGTAAAGTATGAAATTTGCAGTTCATTTTACACTTTAACTGACTCATCTAGTTGTTTCTCGAAATACTAGTCATTCTAATATTAAAAAATTATACACTTTATTACACTAAATTATACACTTTGACGGTAACATGTGTATAAAAATTATAAGCAATTCGCAAGCAACAGCTAAATTATGTACACATCAAATCATAGGTTTTACAATTTTTAAATCCGATATGAAGTTTAGAATTACTTTCAAATTGAAATGATTCAGCTCAGAGAACTGAAATTTTCTTCAAATAAGTAAGAAAAAAGAAATCTTGTAAATTATACTTTTACTTTGGTTGATTCTTATCATGTGAATTTATTTTCTTCCTTATAAATTCTAATTAAGAGAGAAGCCCCGCTCATTTTCTATAAGTAAGTGCACAGGAAAGTCTTTCTTTTAGAAACTTTGATACTTAAGGCGACAAATTATTCTAAAAATGACCAGAATATCGATATTTTATTATTTCACTTTTATTGGTGTAACTTTTTTCTAAAAATGTGTACAAAGTTCTGTAGCTCTTGCAATTTTATTAAGCCAGTTGTTTAACATTTTTAACTATATGTCGAAGTGAAAACTAAAACCATAACAAGTGACGTCTATATTTTTTGCTGATTTTAAATGGTTTTTTCTGAGGTTTTTCGTGTATTTTAAATGTGCTAAATCTTTTTTATATTTAATAGAAAGTTTTGAAACTTCTTCTGGGTATTTTTTTTATAATATGTTTGATGATTTTGCGCATGGAATAAGGATATGTATACATATTTTTTTTTATAAAAAAAATTATCAAATTTAGATATAGCTGCTTTTTTGTATTTGTTTAGTGTACAACACGAATAAAATTGCCAGAATAAAAGTAACCCTCGCAATTCTTTACACGGAATAGAATTGAGAGAAACAGTTCTAAGAAAGTTAAAATAAAAAAAATTAAAACATTTAAATTTTTTAAAATATTAAAAATTTTAAAATATATATATTTTAATGGTTTTTAAAAATATATATATATAAGGCAGTTATTTCATTAAAAATAGAGCGTAAATTTTACGTGAATTTAAAGAGGGTACGTATAAACATTTTTATATAAATGTTTATTATGTACAGGGTACCACGCGTCCTGACCTTTTCTGTTAAGAATGAATTTTCAAAAAGAAATTATCACACATTTTCTGGAAGAATTCCTTCCGTATAGTTAAATGTTATAAGTTATAGAATAAAATAAATTTAACTTTTCAAAAAATATTTGGTACTTCAGTTTTATAGATGACAATTTTAAACCTTTTTTTTTTTTTTTTGGTTCAATGTCAGCAGTTATTTCAAATTCAGAAATTTAGCTGAAGTCCTTTCTTTCCAATTTTACTTCCAAGAAAGAAAATTGAGAATGACATCTGCAGTAGAATCAAATCTGATGAATAGCATCAGATAAAAATGAAAGCCTTTCTATTTTTAGATAATAAATATCTCTTTTTGCCTTGTTTTCAGTCAAACTCCTTTGTCTTTTACGTGGTTTTATAAAGTTTGAATTTCTCAAACTATAACTTAGAGAAAAAATTGATATTTTTATACATATATATGAAATATTTCACCTAAAAAAGTGTAATTTCTTTTACTGTTTTCACATCGTTCAAATTTCAATTATAATGAGATTTCCTTTACATTTCACTTAACAACCCTTTGGAAGATGCTTTGCTATGATATTTGATATGAGAACTGAGATTTTTGAAAGAGCCGTGATGTATGCAAAATGTGTGTTTTAAGGTTTTATGGACTGGTAGTGAGAGGAAGCGCGTCAGACTGACCGCCTGACCGGAGCATATGCTCATGCACCTCAGAGCTCAAGGTTACGAAACTGAGATGGGCACAGTGGCCTTTGCCCTCCAATTTGCCATTGTGGCACTGAGTTTAGTTTTGCTTAGTGGAGAGGAAGGGAACTGGGATAGGGAGGAACTAAAAGCATCGTAGAAGTACATTGGTAAACTTTACCTGGGAGCCGTCGTGCGGAAACAGAGTCACCCTAGGCTCAGGAAATCTTTAATTCTGGGGAACATGTCACCGATGAACTTGTCAGCATTCTCCTATATTTCAGTCTTCATGGGAAATAAAATGTATTTGTCACACATCTCTTTCTTTTTTGGAAATGGCAAACGTTTGTTTTTTTTTCTTACAATCTTAAGGTACTTCGGGAGAATGAGTTCTCCGCGTGACCACCTTTGCTCCAAAATATTTCTATGAAAATGCTACATTTCTCCCCTGAAAAAGCCTTAGCGGTTTCGATTTGAGTTGTATGATGCATTATAATTAATAAATGAAATGAACAGAATATTAAAAAAAAAATTGGCAGTTATAGAGAATATAGAGTTATATAGAAGTAAAAACATAGAACGTTTAGAAAAAAAATTAAATTTGAAATTTCATAATGTTTGAATTAAAATTATCAACTTCAATCTGTTTTTCACAACTATTGACACTCCGAGCAACAACTAAATGCATGTTAATATGGTTTTTTTTTTATTCAAATATATTACGGGCTGTACAAAATCATGACAAAATATAAATACAATTCAATGAAATAACAATTAATATAAAATCATATTATTTATGGATAGTATTTGTATTTTTTTTTAAATTTCAATGTACTTGTGATTTTTAACATTATTTTAATTGTTTGCATTATTGTCATCATTAATTTCAACAATATTTATACTTTTTGCACTTTCAATTGTTTCGTTTTGTTCTAAAAAAGATACAATAGGCTTATGGTAACTAAAGTAAGAAAGGAAAATGTTTGATTTAAATTTATCTAAGTATCCCGTAAAAACCGCATCGATCGTTCTTTTTATATTTTGTAGTACTGAGTTTCCGATCATTGGACATTTTTAAATTAAGTGTTTCATTTAGAAATTCAATTAGTGGTAGATTTTTATCATTTTCAAAGTTAATATTTAAATCTCCCCGTAAAATCATCGGTAAATTATCATATTTTTCACCAAATCTTTTTTCAAGTATTTCAGAACCTTCTTTTGTATAAATCATCAAATATTCGAATAAACATTGGTGTATCTGCTTCATAGATTTTCCAGGCGAAATATAAACGGCAACCATTAATATGTATTGCCCATCCTGGGAATCGCAACGAGCAACGCATATTTCGCCTATATCAGAAGCGTTAACACCAATTCTTCTAGTGAATTTAGTATGTATGTCCATATGTGAAGTAATGAAGTGTGACGTATCTTGAGTATTGTTATAAATAACTACATCTGCAGCTGGAACTTCGGGTCTTTTATAACTTACAACAAAGTTGAAATTCGGAAGATCAAGTGGTTCTTCGTTTTTCATATGAATTTCTGACTTTTTTACGATAACATCAGTTTTTAGGTCAGCTGGATGCGCATGCAAACTTTGACAATTGAATGAAAATATCGATAATCCTTACTTGTTGAAGATGAATTCTAGAAAAGTTTTGGTGACCGTTTGTAGTGTATTGTTTTGTAACCTTTTCAATTCTAACGTTAGATTCTCTCAATGACTTGTTGATCTTTTGTGATGTTTATCTGTTTCCGAAGCATTTAGAGGTGTTCCTGTTCTACCAATCCAAAATTTCCAGCTGCTGCTAATATTTTTTGAGTAACCAAAAATAAACCTTGAATCCTCGTTACTCTTGTTAAAGCTACATATACTAATTTTCTAGGATGTTTGCGATGGTATTCGTAGACAATAGCAGCATAAGTACCTCCCTGTGATTTGTGAATAGTCATTGCCAAAGTAGAAATAAGTGGAAAATGTTTTCGTTTCGCTATTATGGTTTTATTGTTATTGAGTGGTGTGGATGATGTCTAAAGAGTGATTGGCACAGCATCATCGTCAAGATTAAAGTGTACACTAAGAATTCTCGATTTTGTAGCTCGTTTTCGTCCACATATTTTTAAAAATTTCATCCTTAAAAATTTCATTCTCCATTTAAAAATTTCATTCTTATGATGTCATGATTTTCATCTCTCTCTACGTAACACAATTTGCCAACAGTGCCATTTTATAATCTGTCTGCAATATCTATGTTGTTTATTATCATGTAAGGTCGGTTGAGAACTAAAATAATTTGGTAAGGCAATCCACCAGTGTTATCAGCTCTCATTTTATGCAACTTCTGTCTAACAAAATTTTCTTGCTCAGTATTATGACACCCTACGAAAACATCAGATGCCAAAGATATTGTTTTATTTTCTTCACTGTTTAAAATAGAATGGTTGTACTCATTTACCGCGGCGTTTGTAAGTATAAGTCTAATTCCTTCAGGACATACTAATTGAGCAGCTTCTTTTGTGATAAATCTTGATTCTATTACTTGTACTTCTTCTTCCGTTAAAATATTTCCATTTCCAATCTTCGTTAAAATTTCGACAAACTGACTATCCCTTGTCTCATTTCTTGTTTCAATTCAAATTTTTTAAATTTTCGCCAAGTTGTTTCACCAATCATTTTCTTTTTAATTTGTTTGAAGATTGGTATCACTTTTACAGGAAGTAATCGTCGTAAATCCCCGATAAGTATAACATCTAATCCTCCAAAATATTTTGTAAACAAGCCAGTTATTTGTTTCAGACGAGTATTAAGTTGCTCTAATAACTCAGCGGAAACCATGCTCACTTCATCAACAATTAGGACTTTAACAAATTTGAATAAAGTTCTGTATTGATGAGCTTTTTCAATATTAAGTGGCATGACCCTGGACAATGATATGCTCAATGCACTATGAACTGTTGAACCACCTATAGCTGTAACAGCCTTTCCGGGTGATGCACATGCTATATAGGCATTGAAAATGCAATCAGTATCGGAAAATCTTTTACATATTTCCATCATTCCTTTTATTACAAAAGTCTTGCCACTGCCAGCTGGTCCAATTAAATAGATGAGCAATGGTTCTCGCACTGACTCATCTGTAGATATTAGGTGGTGCATTGTATGGAACAGAATTTCTCGCTGTTCTTCATGGGCTGGCGCATAAGATCATAAAAATCATCATAATACATTATATTTTCTTTCTTCTTAGCTCCAAGTTTATTTAAAATTGCAAGTTGTCAATCATCATTTATCTCTGCATTCGTATTATTGTATAATTAATTAAATGGGTTTTGATCAGGAAGTCTACCAACAACATCTCTTATTTCTTCATTATCATCTGGAACTTCTTCGCGGCATAATTCTCGACAAATTTGCAATGTCCTTTCAATATTTATGTTGGATTCAAACTCCTTTCTCTTCTGTAAGATTAGATCTACATTTCCATCGTATAATCTCATATTTTCAAGAATATCTGCCTCCTCATGACATGCAAAGTTGCTATTTCTCTTTTATATTCGCTGAAATCAGTAGCCATATCATAATTGCAATAACGTATTACTCTCGGTTCATCCCGTTTGACATACTCTCCTTTATTATTTTTGTAGTACTTAGAAACGAATTGCACGAGAGAATCGGAGCCATTTTCATTATTTTAAACTAAAGATTTTAACGATATAAAGTAATAAACAACAAATTTTGCATTAATAACCATATTTTAAGCTTCAACACAATAATCTTGAATTATTATTAGATTTTATAAAATTTTTAATTTCAAAATCCCCGATAAAATTTTTATTGAACAACTAGAAGTTTGTTTTACCACGGTAGTAAGAAAACGTCTGTGAAATACTAATTCGGATTGCGATATGCATTGCAGAGGTTAAATATTAGAAAAAAAATTATACGAAATCTTCAAACACCAGAATAAATACGACGATTTAAAATAATATAAAATTTTCAAACGCCAAAATAAATACGAGTATTTAAAATAATTTTCTGTTATTTATTTTTTATCTTAAAAATATTAGTATATTTATTTAGTACTCACTATTGTACTGCACAATGATTCTTCAATTAAACGATTCAAATAATAATCAAACAAAAACACTATTTTAACAATGCACAGAAAATACACATTGAACTTTTCACTAAATCCATTCAATTTCACTTATAAGATATACACAGCACTATACGTCAGCTGTATAGCTACAGATATACTTCTATAAGCATGTCGGTGACATGAACGCACGAGATTTCACCCATCCAAAAAGTATCTAAGGTGAACAGCACACTGCGCATGCGTCAGTCAGAGCATGTCGGTGACGTAAACCCATAAGATTTTCCCCTAACAAAAAGTGCCCAACCCCGCTAAAGAAGTTTTCACTTCAATAAAGAAGCATTTTCAATCTCTATTGGAGGAAGTTGAAACTGATGAAGCAAGGAAAGAAATTAATGAAATAATGGATGTTAATCATGACTGCGAAAGTAAATTTGAGAAAAGTAATGAACATGAAATGTTTGAGTTCAATGGAAAATTTTCAAATGCTACCTAAAAAACTTCATCAAGAAAGAAATGAATCTATAAGTTTATCACAAGACACACTTCACCTTTAAAAAAAAACACAAACAAGAACAGCTCAACATACTATTTGTCGATCATAAAAAGACAATAAAACTACAATAATTTGAACAAAATATGACACTTTGGCATGCAAATAAAATTCCTGGTATGTAAGCAAAAAGTGTCTGTGATTTGTGTCCTTTGTTAATGTAACACACATTTGAAACATTTTAGTTCAGCTTGATCAGATTTTTTCTCAAATTATCAAAGAAAAAACTAAAAGTCCTTAATCACAGGTACGTATACATTTTTTTAGTTAAATTATTCACAGGAATTACGATTTTTATCGTACACAATAAAAATATTTTTAAAAAAAAAGGATTGGGTTAACTCAGTCACCTTGCATACACAATAACGTTAGTATCGACTGCGCGCCTTCTCATAGGTTAAAATAATTCTACAAGAAAGCATTCAGTCTGCTTAAATCACACTCTACAATTGGCTCGGAAGTCTACGTGATGTCTCAAAATAATTTAACGATGCGATGAAATTTTGAACCAACAATTTCCATAACCATGCATTCCTGTGTGATTTCTCATAGCCTAGGTGTGCTCTATCTGTCCTATAACCGCTGTACTGATACACCCTGCACAACATAAACATTGCATTTTAATAGAAATATTAAAATCTTCACAAAGTGCTCATTTGAAAACCAATGCAGAAAAAACTTTTAAATTACACTGAATCATATTTATGTACATAAGCGGGTTTTTTTCGTTTTTTAAATATATTTTTGTATACTAAGTTGAATAGAGTGATAAAAACGCATGGAATACTAAAAAGTAACTCCCGCGATTTTTTTTATTCATTCGGAAGATTGTATCAAGTTTTTGAAACGTAGTAAAATTTAGTAAACAAAAAATTTTAATAAGTCAACCCCCTCAAGATTTTTCTGTTAGCAGAAGATTGTACAGTTTATGACTCACAATTTATCCGTTCTGCAGATTATATTTTTTAGAACTTCCGACTTTCCCATTGTTTTGCTAACACAGAAACTCATTTTTTTGAAATCTTTTGGGGTGAACAAAAACAAAAAAAGGGAAAAAAAGAACGAGTGTTGAAATATTAAAATAAGTTTATCCGTCCCACCGTAAAATATTGGTTAATCCTAAGACACAAACAGCGAGTATAGGGAAAAGTTATTTTTGGAAAATAAATTTCCTCTCTTAAGGAATGCGACAAAAAACCAAAGGAGGCTGAGATGAAGTGAAGTCAGTAACAAGAGAATGTAATCTCACGCCTTCCTCTCAAATTGTCCTCCTGTTTTATTAAAAATCGTGCCTTTACGGCCTGGAGATTATCACCTAGAATATGACATTAGCGTTTTGAATTTTTTAAACTCCATTCTACAGGACATTTTAATATATATATTACTTTTACATTACGATTATTTTGAGACATAGGAACATATTAAAAAAGTTTTAGAGAACAAATGAAAATAAATCACGTGGAAAACCTCGATGCATCCGGGAAAATAGAAGGAAGGAAAACCAATTTTATGAAGCAGTACAATAAAATAGTATATAAAATACAAGCGATTCATAAAGAAGTATACACTTTACAGATGCTGTAAAACAGTAACAGGGAAAGACAGGCATCTCCTCAGCCAACCGTAATTTAGATGTACTCATTAAAGTTTGTGTCTCTTCCCTAACGGAAGTGACGTAGGCTATAGCATATATATATATGCGTCATACGGCGAGTCAGTCAAAATATCTAAATTTGCAATGGAAAAAGCTTTTAGGGTTCTTGAATTTAGTAAAATTTCATGGGAGTTACTTTTTTGCATACAGTCAGTGCAACAAGTCAAAGACATGCACCACCTCAGTGAACCTTAAGGTATATGTTACGTATATACATACATATATATGTATATATATATATACGTGTCATGTGACGAGTCTGTAAAAATAGCTGAGTTTGCAGTGGAAAAGGCCTTTTGTGTTCTTAAACTTCTTAGGAGTCACCTTTTGGAATATGTTTACTCTCTTTGGTTGATGCTACAGTTGTAGGACGACATTGACAACTTAGTTCTCCTATTAAATTGTGCACCACCCCAATGGTCTACCAACGAACGAGATTACCTTGAAGAACCTCACCTCCTCAGAGATGGATTGAACGAGTAGACAACCTACAACTTACCCAGAATTCCTGACTTCTATATGTTGGGGTATGTTTTGGACATGGTATTCGTCCCTCCCCTTCCGAAACGGCTCATCACACCCGCTGCCGATGACTTGATTCAGATACCTTAACAAAAGCGTGTTAAAGAGTTATTGATTATCGGCTCAATGTGTGTCGTGCAACTAAGAATTTCACATATACTGGATGGAAGGATGTGCCTATTTTATTAAGATGACGTGTCATTGAATCATGGTTAATTTGAAGCTTGAAGTTTGCCACTGCCTCTTTACGGGCTTTGCACAAAACTTTTTCCATATGTCTTTAATGTTAGTCCAGGACTTGCCTGTTGCTTTTTCTGCCTGGTCAGATTTAAGAGTACTCATAAATTTCTCAAAAATATGATTTTTAATTGACTCTGGATGTAGAGGTTTATTTTCTTCCTCTCTTGGCTAGTAATTCTGTCTTTTCTTTACCGTCAATAACCACAAGTGAAGGGATTACCTGGAAAACGATTGTTTTGTTGTATTTATAAAGAAATTTCAAGGTTTACCTTATTTCTGAGATAATTTGGTTGTCCGTGTCATGATTTATTACTAAAGTCTAGATGGCTGCTTTGGAACCGAATAGAATAATAATAGACGAGAATAGCACATAAATATAGATGAAGGTAGACGATTGTGAAATATACTGCTGCATAGATCAGGGCCAACATCATATTGTCGTAGTTTTTAATATTGAAAATTTCGGATTTTTTTGGAAATGCAATGGCTGGGTGCTGCATTTAGTTCAGATTAATACAAAATTTCGTCTTGCCCTTTAGCTTGTCGTGTTCAAATATCATGTAATCAACAATAAGTGTTTCCCGCAATAAAAATAAATTGCTCCTGTTTCTTGATTGCCATCATTTTGAGTTTCATTCTATGACTTCTCCATCCATGATGCGTTCATTTCCCCCGGAAATCTCAGGGAAGGTTGAGATCTCTACTTCAATCAAAATAGGGAATCAGTAAATATTGCAACATATGTCTCTAGGCCTGACTTTCTCTCTTTTACTCTCTATACTACTTATATATTTGTAAATTATTGATGTCTAAGTCCTAGTACTAAGCGTTCAATTGTATGGAAAAAAATTCTTATAACTCTCACCTCTTGATTTAAAAAGGACAGAACTTGAATTTCTACAAGTAGAATTATCTTTTGCGCTCCTGTAGTGCTCCCCAAAGTGGATTTCCGAAAACCCCATTTTTAGGAAATCACTACTCAACAAAAAAAACATGCTTGCCAAATTTCAAATCTAATAATAATGAATGAAAAACGGGGGGGGGGATAATCAATACCATTGAGATCCTATTTCTTGAACACGTTCTTAATAGATTTCAAGTCAACAAAAGAAACATGCATACCAAATTTCATTAGTACATGTCTAGTAATTTGAAAACGAGATTTTTTTTTATCAATACGCCCCAATAATAATAATTTTTGGTAAACTCCTTTTGTAGTGAATCTCTACTACCACACACACACACATTTACTCTTTTTCTTGAGAGAATTGAGGTTTATTATATGTACAATTTTGCAGAATTTTTTGAAAATTTGTAAAGCATGGAAGATTGTCAATAACGAATGCGTAGTGGTTTTTATGCATAAATTGTAATGAAACTACTATCAAAATTTTGCATTTTCTAATTCTTTAGATTGTTTGAATACTCCGAACACATAACTTATGTAGAAGGATGTAAAGGACGCGCAGTATTTCATCTCTACATAAAGTCGAAAAATTAAAAGATAGTGTGTGTAAAAACATTTATTATATACATATACGGGGTGTTTCATAAACGATGGGAGCAACTTTAAGGGGTGATAGTACACATCAAGACGAGTAATAGTAAATAGGAAACCAAGTGTCCCAAACGTCTTCCGAAGGAGAAAGGCGCCTTCAAAGTTTAGGGTCCTAAATTTCAAATGATGATAAAAAACGTAAAAATGGATCGATTTATTTGCGGTTTTCACTAAAATCATTCTTTAAATTAGTATTTTCTTTAAAAAAAAGTTTTAAAGACAAAGTTTAAAAAATGCCGTTAGAGGGCGCTCTAGACTTTGGAGTACCGAACAACTACCTTTTACCAGTACTTTTTTTATTTTTTTAAATGTTTACAAAAGCTTAGATTTTAACTTGAATTTTGAGCACAAAATTGAAAACATCGAGAGCGGTTAAGTGGCGCAAATGTAACCGCGTTCAGGGGGGGGGGATTGAAATGCTCGTATGTAATGATCAAAATAAAAAACGATGAAGCAAACTTTAAGAGGCGATAGTACAACATAAAAACAATCAACTTTGATTAGAAAATGCATGATTTGAATTCAAACGCAAACGTGTTAGAGCATCTTCAAATTTTATCTATACAAGCGTTATAGCTGCAAGTTTCTGGAAGAAGAACATGAAATTGTGATATGGGGAAGAAGAAGAACGCATATGCAAATTGTTATTAAGATAAAAGCCACTGACCCGAGTGTGCAAGTGTAAATCACGGTACAAACGTAACGAAATATGTTGCCTTTCACTAATCAAGAAAAGGCTGATATGCACTTCATCTACGGAACTGCAAATGGGAATAGTGCAGAGGCGCGATGATTGTACGGAAAAAAGTTTCCCAACAGGCGGTTGCCCAATGATAAAACATTTGTGCACTTGCACAGACAGTTGTGTGAGACAGGATCCTTTTTTGGTGCACGTTCTAATGCAGGCCGTGCGAAGTCTAACAGAACGGTAGCTGTGGAAGAAAAAATTCTGGATATGGTGGCTGATCATCCAAATACAAGCACACTAGCAGTGGCTAGTCAAATTGAAGTATCACCCTCCACGACATGGTGAGTACTAAAGGATGAAAGTATGCATCCTTTTCATGTCCAACGAGTCCAGGAACTGACTCAAAGGGATTTTACTCGTCGAATGGATTTTGCTCGCTGGTATCTGCAGAAGAACACCCTAAATCCTGATTTTGGTGCAACTGCGCTTTTTACAGATGAATGTACATTTACACGTGACGGTACATTTAACACCCACAATTCCCACCAATGGGCAGATGTAAATCCACATGTGTCTTCTAAACATGCATATCAGAGCGACGATTTTCCATAAATGTTTGGGCAGGAATAATTGGTGACCATCTACTTGGACCTTATCTTCTGCTAGAACGCCTGGATCAAAAAAAATATCTTACCTTTCTGCAACAGGTGCTGCCTGAAATGATGACAGATGTTCCCCCTCGTATCCGGCGAGTAATGTCGTTCCAGCAGGATGGAGCGCCAGCTCGTTTTGCGCCAGAGGTGCGAAATTATCTAAACGCAACCTTTCCAAATCAATGGATTGGGCGAGGTGGTCCTGTCCCTTGGCCAGCGGGATCGCCCGATATTTCATGCCTGGATTTCTTTTTGTGGGGACACCTGAAGAGTCTTATGTATGAGACTCCTATCGAATCTGCAGAAGAACTCGTCGCCAGACTTTCGGCAGCTGCAGGAGATGTGCGCGATACTCCTGGCGTGTTTCAGAGGGTTCGTGAATCCCTTCTTCGCCGTTGTACCGCATGCATCGCCTCTAATGGCCGTATTTCGAACAGCTATTGTAATCATTTCTAATTAAACTTTTTTTATAACGTAAATGTTCTTTGTTTCCTTTTTCGTCTCTTAAAACGAAATCTGTTTCAGCGCCCTCTATCACCTTCGGGTTAAAATTACGAGTATGATTTCTTTGATGAATGTTGCTTGTTTTGGTGTTGTACTATCACCTCTTAAAGTTTGCTTTATCGTTTTTTATCTTGATCATTACATATGAGCATTTCAATTCCCCCCCCCCTGAACGCGGTTACATTTGCGCCACTTAACCGCTCCCGATGGTTTCAATTTTGCGTTCAAAATTCAAGTTAAAATCTAAGCTTTTGTAAACATTTAACAAAATAAAAAAAATACTGGTAAAAGGTAGTTGTTCGGTACTCCAAAGTCTAGAGCACCCTCTAACGGCATTTTTTTAACTTTGTCTTTAAAACTTTTTTTTTTAAGAAAATACTAATTTAAAGAATGATTTTAGTGAAAACCGCAAATAAATCGATCCATTTTTCCGTTTTTTATCATCATTTGAAATTTAGGACCCTAAACTTTGATGGCGCCTTTCTCCTTCGGAAGACGTTTGGGACACTTGATTTCATATTTACTATTACTCGTCTTGATGTGTACTATCACCTCTTAAAGTTACTCCCATCATTTATGAAACACCCTGTATATAATAATTATTTTGTTGTTGTTTTTTACGCCACCTGATATCTCGACGGCGTCATATTCAGGCCTACGAAATTCATCACGGCAAGGGGCTAGATGTAGCCTTGAGCACCATTCAGCTCGGTTCCACCCCAATTTTGAGGGAGAACACCCTGGGGGAGGGGCAGGGTCTCCCATCTCTCTGCCTCTTCCACCAACCTCACGAGAGGACTAGCGGCTCGACGGCTGTTTGAAGTACTCCCATGCCGCAAAGGCACTATACATTTTCAAAAAATCTACGTCTTCTCCTGGATTCGGACCCAGGCCCTACGGCTCAGCAATCAGCGTAACTAACCACTATACCGGATGGGCAACTAGTCATTATTTTAAAATTTCTAATTAACTGGTGCGCAATAATTTGATAATAGTATTTTTAGATGTTGAATAAAAAGTGTGTATTTTCTAACTATAGTTACTTGCTGTATAGTTGAGTATTATAAAATTTTAAAAAAGTAAGTGCTAAAAAATTGTATTTTTCTGACTTCGTTAATATGATTGACCCAGATTTAAGGAATAAAATACTCGAAATTGATGAATCGGTTAAATGGGGATGCGATTGTATGTAAATTTTCACATTATTTCTATTTTAAATAATTATGCAAAGATGATGAAATTAGAAAAATCATTATTAAACCTCTTTTGACAACATTTTACTCTTTTTAAATAATCTTAAATTAATATTTATATACAAGAAGATAATTATTAAAGCATTTTACGATATGTAAACTTATTATTTCCACATTTTATCAATATTTAGTAATTTTTTCAAATATTTAAAAAGAAATTATTTTCCTTTCCTATAAAATAGTGAGATCTTATAAAAGCCCTTCAAACGGCATTTTTTAAAAATATGTGTCAACGTCTTAGTTAAATATCTTTTTAATTACTTTGAGTAAAATTTTTAACATTTAACCCAACCAATACAACGCTAAATATTAAGCTAAGAATAACCACTAATAGACATACCACAAGAAAAACAAACTGTAATGGGGCGTTAAAGTAAACAAGATGAAGAGGTTGCTTATGAATCAATAAACGTAAAATATGGATCACTCCTGATGAGGATACTTGAAAACTAATTTTCTTTATGGAATAATTATTAATAAGTACATGTCTACGAGGAGGCACGTAACACTTTTAATATTGAGGAAAAGGTGAAACATTTAGAATATTCATTTTTGAAGAGTGGGAATGCATATTTTATGTCATCTAATGTTATATCGCATGGAATATATTCATCCTTTATATATAAAGTAAGCTTCTCTTTTCAGTCTATAATTTAAAAATGTCTTTTTCATTGTAAACTAGTTTTAATTTAGCTGATCATCTCCAAATAAATTTATAACACATATTTTTTTAAAAATAGTCTGACGAAAATAAATGGTTGGGTCAACGTATGTGCACAGTTACAGAAAGCATTTTTATTTAACACATTTTACACTTAAAAATGGGAAACAATAAAGATAGGTTTCAATTTTGGATACATATTTTTTTTATTTTAAGTACTGTTATAAATCATAAGAATTTCAATTAGAAAGAAATTGAAATTAAATGACAATTGAAAAATTATTTTTGCGGGGAAACATGAGACTTTTTAGTAATTATATATACAGGGTGATTATAATTAAAGTCACACTTTCAAAATACTTTAAAAGAAGAACCACTTCTGAGAATGATTTCAAATTTGAGCTGAATATAATTGAAGAAGGGGAAACGGTACGGCATATATAAAAAATCCATTGATATTTTCATTGTTTCTTTTTATGTGCCTATTGGCTCAAGGAAAACTTAAAAATCAATTTTTACCCATCAAATGGGGTATGAACTTGCCGTTCTAGATGGGATTTTCATTAACAGTGCAGCAAATGTTGAATGACTTGGAAGTCAATTTCTCCGTCAAAAGAACGAAACAATTCTGCACATTGAAGAGTAGGGTTGTTTTAATGTGCAACTCATGCCAAAGCCGCCGCAATTCAACTCAAAATTTCACTCTTACCCGAATTCACTTTTATTATATACTGCTCTTATAGTGCTATCTATTGATATACTTCAGAACATTTTTCTTATGCCATACCGTTTCCTCTGCTTCAGGAATATTTTATTCAATTTTGAAGGCATTCTGACCATGGGTTTCTTATTTATTGCATTTTAAAATTGGAACTTTAATCCCTTGACGCATTTGCCCGGGTAAAAGTTAGCGGTAAATTTGCTCCAAATTTTAATCTTACCCTCCCCCCCCTCCTCGCTCCTTAGTCATCCCCTTTCCCACCACAACTGAAATTACAAAAAATAATTCACTCTAATGCCTATATGTTCATTTTCTGTTAACAAAACTAAAACAAAAAAATCGATCATTTTTACACGTTTTTCCGAAAAAGGGTTTATTATATATGAGGTAGGATTCAAAAGTTTCTGGACAGAGCCTATAACTGTAAAAATATTACTAATTAAATTGACGAAACACATTATCCTTCGAAATAAGACCCTTGAGCAGCAACAGACATTTACCATCGTTTGTAAAGGTCATCAAAACATTTCTGGAATCCATTTTTACCCATGTCCTTTAATTAAGCCTGCGATGCACTTTTAATTTCATCTGCAGATTGAAATCGACGATGATCGAGGTGTTTCTAAATTGCCGATGCTCTTTCGAATTGCGGATCGTATGAAAAAACACCATTTCTCGTCTCTAGTTCTGTCAAATAGGGAAGGAGGAATCCTTGTCAACAGCCAACATTGAGTTTCCCGCCATTGCCATTCGAATTATCTTTTCGTCTCCGCTTAACATGCGGGGAACGATGTGTTAAGGACACCCTATGCATCTTAAGATCCTTATCCAGTATTCCTTTGTATATGGCCTCGGATATCCCTACCACGATTCTGCTATTTGTGTTATTGTTTGATGCATTTTCTCTTACGATTACAACAAAAACCCTTTTCACCATTCTCAGCGGTGGGGGAAGTCTGCCGTTGTCCAGAGTGTTTTCGACACTTTCTCTGAAACGTCCACGCCTCTGAGAAGCTTGCTTTCACAGTCGTACGGCACCATTGCCGTATACACAGGTTTCAACGTTTCGTATGTCTCCCCATTCCCTAACCAACAAAAATTTTCATATTCATTTTCTGCTCAACAAAAGGCAGATATCTTTCAATCACCGGTTACCAATTGCCTCCGTCTACAAAACACGACATCGTGCTGAGCCACCAACCTCTTGATCTGGGGCAAACCACTTTTAGAAAAGGGGAAGGACGCAGTAACACAGAAATGTTATCGTGGCCGCTCTACTGCAACAATTTTTCCCGTTATAGAATCCGTCCTGGAACTTTTGAATTCTACCTTGAAATATAATCTTGTTTATTAAACATTGAACTCTTTAGTTTGTTTATATTTATTAATAGTAATTTTAATATCTATCAATAATATTTCTTACAAAAAATTTTGTATAAATAAATTTAGTTTAAAATAAATCATTTTAAAATAAACCATGTATCTCAAATTGTAGTATAAATAGTCGAGTACTCCATATTGGATAAGTAAAATAGAAAATAAAATATTTTCCTGGTATATATAAGAAATAATATTGTAGGGCGTTATTTTTTAATTCTCCTACCCTGAAAAATCACGGGTGCGAGAAATAGGTGAAATCTCTGGAGCGAGGAGGAAGGAATTTATTCTGGTACATAAGAAAATTTTAAGATGAGGTTTACAAAATTCCCGTTTTTAGTATTTTTCGAAATAATAGAAATACTTTCACGTGTTTATCTTGAAATTACATATGCTTCCGTGTATAAGCCGAAAACATTTTCGGTACTTTCTTTAAAATAAAAGTAAAGGTTGTCGACTTATAAGCAAATCCACCAATCTCGAAGTGGTTTAGAAACACTTTTTTAAACATTTTAAACACCAATCGATTTTAACCTTGTAATTATTTCGGTGTTTTGAATGAAACTTTTATTTTAAAAGGAAAAAAAAAGTCACATGTACACATCTTTCAAAGTCAGTGTCAGAATCCGAGTTTCCTAATAGTTTGAAAAATTTACATTGACTCATTAAGATGTCTGAATGTATTGTTGTTATAATGAAACAATGTGTTCCTCCAGAGCAGGTATCGGCAACCTAAGGCACGTGTGGCACGCAATGAGACCGTGGTAGCCTAGTGGTCAAGGTAACGGACTACTCGCCGGTGTGTCATGAGTTCGAGAGCCTAGTACTGCCAAAGACCAACCTTATGGGCGAACGATGCTCGTTAAGTCCATCGAGAGCTCAAATGTCCTCCCGTTGGTTTGGTGTGATTGTTAGGACAGAGGGTGGCAGCTCACGTGTCGTCCTCGTCACTTGACCATGGTCCAAAATGAAGAGGTTCATCGCCCAAAGCCCTCGAATAGCTTCCAGTGCACTGCTAATATATATTCGCTCACTCGCTCATTTTCGGCACGCTGTTGAATTTTCAGTGGCACTTGACAAATTTTTCCAACTTGAAAATTTTGAAACGTAGTTTTTGGACTAACATCTTCAAAATCATGGAAAGTAACGTTTATGGAATAACGAAAAATCTGAAAGATAACTCTAACGATCAATTGACAGCTATTTTAAATTATTAAATGTCATTGATTGAGATATTTAATTGTTTAAAGAAAATTGTATGAACTTGTACGTATTTATGTGACCAGGCCTTTTTTTCATATAAAAAGTATTTTCAGTCCCGAAGCAAGTTGTGTAACAACTGCAGGCTCAGAATCGTGTCAAATTGGAAGTTGCAAATTATACACATGATATTGCGATAAAAGTGGAGCTGTGCAGGGACAAGGTTCACGCTGTGATATTTATTTTTTATTTAACTATACTGAAGAGGAATACTTATATGAGATGATGTCTCATTTTTTTTTAGCCAATCGTGTGCTGTCGCGATAAATCTTCAACATTTATTATCCCCTTCAGTTCACGGGTGGGAGAAAATTCAGTTATACAGCTGGCATCACATATTAATCGCTTTTTTTCCTCTACAATGGAAGCGAGAGTGTTAATCGTCATTGTACGCGTCTAATGAAGGTACATGTGCTGTCTACACATTTATCAAATCATTTGCTTCAGTAAACACAGTCTTTACGATTGCGATACGCCTATTCTCCAGTGTGGCTGGCGTTGGTGTTCATTAATATGTTTCTTTTGGTAAGCGTGTCTTAGGTCTTAGTAAGGGCGGTCACCTCAAAATGTCTTGGTGGTCCACCAGTCAATAGGGATCGATTTAAAGGCCATCTCTGCTCTAAATCATATTGGGGGTTTGGTTTGCACACCACAGATACAAAATTGTCAACCATTGCTCCAGAACGGAAATTAGAGGTCGACAATCACGTGTAGTATGTGGATTGCTGTTCCCGCTCATTTTCCAAACAAAAAAAAGGTAGGACAAGAAGGATGATTTGCACAAATATTGAACAAGGCACCAAATGAACGGAAAAAATTTGCTAGCTTTAAATTTAGTTAACAAAAAAATTTAACGTCGTTGGCATTTTACTTAACAGCAATTTTATTGGAAAATATTTAATTCTTTTTACATGACTGATAACATCTTTTCTCTCCTATAGTGATCTATTTGAAAATTAAAGTTTTTTTTAACGCTTAGGGGGGGAAATGGACTCTCGGCTTATACAGGGATTGACTTATGTATTCCGAAATACACGGTATTCATATTATGTAGAGATAAATTTTATAAATCAAAAAAGGAATTTGTTTGATAAACGACATATCTTTAAGACAAAAAAAAGCTTATCAATGGCTTTTTTGGAAGACATTGCACTGGGAAAAATATATTGATACAAGCAAGCTATCAATTATTTTATATAAATATACGAGTATGCTCATTTTTAATATAAGTAAAACATTGAAACCAAAAGTAATACCTTCATATAAATAAACATACTATGTGCCTACAAAGAATTTATAAGAACAGAGCAAATGTCATATATATTCAATATGTCTGGGTTTTTCTCGAAGAAAATATTAAAGTTTATGAACTATTGATAGAAGTGTATTAAAGTTTAATATAGAGTTATAGAAAAGCAACTTTTCTGTCTTGATGTAGGATCATATTCAAAACACATCTTGAACAAAAAGAGAGCTAAACTGCTTTATGGTACATGCACGAATTTATCTTTTAGAACTGTCAGCAGATAAAAAAACATTAACTACGCTTTCATCCTTCTTATGATATTATTGGTTACACTGAAAAAATCGGTTAATGCGTAAAAAGATATCCATATTATAGACTTAAAGAAAAACCCGTACCATGTATATCAAGGGTAAATATGTAACATATAATTTTTTATATTCCTAGAAATAAAAGGAATTTGATTTAACTATTTTTTTTTTGGTAATATACCAAAGTTGTTTTTTTTCATTGATGTCATACATTGTGATAATCCATTCAAAGGAGAACGTTGTTTTCTCATTGAAAAAGAAAATCACGCTGCACATGAACAAAGTCAGTTATAAAATCCCTGGTGTTAAAGTATTGAATACAGCATTTGGAGATAACATTGCTTATGTTGATCAAATTAGTGTTTCATTAATTGCTTTTAGACGACGGACTAAGAAGCTACACGCTATTGGCAGCGGATGTCATCATTTTGAACCATGATCGTGGACAAACACCGAGATGGATTACCACTTTTTAAACTTAAACAATGCTGCAATATGCGTATTTTGAACACTGAAAAATTGAACTTTCAATAACATTTTCTTCAGGCCTTCAGTGCCACCAGGATTCATAATCGTCTCTGACATATGTACTGTAGTATCGAAATTGATGTTACGTAATTAAAGAACATTTACTTTCAAAAATTTACTTGCACTTCTTACAAAATATGCCTCCTACAGGAAAGTAGGCTCCACACCCAATTAAAAGGGATCGCTTGGAGTCGTGACTAAATAGCTAAATTTATTTCTTCCACTGCTTCAACAATTCGTTGTCGCAGTTCTGTTACATTTTTAATTGGGTTAAAAAAAGTTAGAAGGCAAACATTTCGAACATTTTATTCAATAAAGTGTACCAAAAATATTTTTTGCGTTTTGTTCTTAAATGTATTGTTAGTTGGAAAGTTACACAACTAAGACTTAAATGGAGACATTTTGTTAAAAAAAAATTCAATAATTGTTCTGCATATATAAGATTCTTTTGGATCCATCCTAAATGGGTCAACTTTTGAAATAAATCTTTCCTATGGTGGAATACAAGGACTATTCAAGAAGTATCCGAACTTCTACCAGAAAAATATCTTAGTTATTTAGTGGGATTAGGGTCATTTAATCAAATTAAAAGTTTGCTCCTTGCGCCTTCACAAACTTAACACAGCGTTCTTTCCACAGACAAAAACATTTCTGGTTTATTTCTTTTGGAATGGTGTTCATATCCATCGTAACGTTCTGAATTATCTCATCTACTTTGAAAATGAATCCTTTTAATGTTATTTTCATTCACGGGACCAGCCAGAAGTCGCAAGAAGCTAAGTTCAACTTTGATAGTATCCATGAGGTCTTGCGCAACTGCAAGACAGAATTTTTCTATTCCACCGACATATGCTTGACAACAAATTTCGTTACCACTCCGTGTTGGATCACAGAAAATTACATGTAAAGAACCTGCACTAATCTCAAATCTTTCAACAGTTGTTCGTACGGTTAAACGACGATCTTTCATTGGCAGATTTTCCGCCATTTTCTACAATAGCTGTATTTCTAGTGGTTTGTGGCCTCCTAGAACGCTGGTCACTCTCTACGGACAAGTGGTCTCTTTTGAATCTCCTCCTTAGTTAGAGTGACGTTCATAGCATCCTCTCCAAACCCTGGCTGAATCTTGCGAATTGTTTCGCTTATAAAATTCCGAAGCTTTTGACAAAAGAATTGAAGCAGTACTTCTGCTCAGTTCTTCAGTCATCTTTAGAGAAGTGAAAATCCGATGAACATGTATAAAAGCACTTCACTTGACAATATTCAGGAAACGACTGGTACACTGAAACAAAGGAGGAAAATTCAAACATGTGCATTATACTGCCACCTGTCACTGTACCCAGTGGTGCCATTTTAGAATCTCTACTGTGCGCTGAAATATCCAAGGTCAAATACTTTTTGAAAAGACATTACATTACATTTTTCCTTTAAAGAGAAAGTAATCTGACATAACTTTCTGAAATCGTGTCAAACTGCGTTAACTCAGCGTTTCTCAAACGAGTGGTGCGCGCCCCTAGGAAGGCGAGATACGAGATATCCCTGCGAGAGATCCCTGCGAGGCTATCGAAAATAAAAGTTTCAAAAACATTAATTTACTGGAATGAATTAAAACGAAATATTATCTGACATGATAAAAAAATACACATTACACTGATATAATTTACATATATACCATCTGGCAATATTACGCCATCTCCACTTCAAACTATCTTTGATCCTGTAACCAATTAAAAAACATTTTGTTTGATTTGCCGTAATCCCACGTTGAAAGATCTTTTTATTACGTTTTCTATTCAAACTTAAAATACTACTCTTTCAGAGAAAAAACAAAACCCACAGGCCGAGAGAATACCCAGTTTAAAAATAATGTCTATCGACTTTTGAAAATTCGGAGCCGTTTCGGAGACACCAAAAGGCGTCCGTTAGAACACGTAAATTCCATTTTTATTAACAAAAGCCATTTTCAGAATATCCCTGTCATTAACAGATAGTTCAAAATAACTGGATTGAAGATATAACGTGGACACGATTCAAGCATGCGGTATGTTTGTAATTAAATCTTCAATAAGTGGTAGATGATTCCAAGGAAATTTGGTTATTGCGTTTAAGCTTCGACAGTCTATCACAAAGAGAAAGGCCGCGGAGGAATCTGGGGTTAAGCTATTATATTTACGTCATAACACCACGGGAGAAGTATTGGGAGACTGGATAGGTAATATCGTACCTTCATCCAGCATCTTATTTACATGATAGTCAATGTTTTTCTTCTTGACCCTATCATACTTGTACGGTCTAGAAACCACGGGCGTCTTGTCTCTCGTATCTATTTCATGATACAAAGCATGGGTAAACCCTGGTTTATATCTAAAAAAAAGTTCCCGAAATATCTTAAATTATTTTTTTAACTTTTTTTGAGAATCATCGAGCTTCGTATGCGAGAGATCGATCTTCACCTGCTCCTCTATTTGTGGTGCACCTTTAATCTTTGAATTCGGAATTACCAACGATTTATTTTATGAAAATTCAAATCTACTTTTGTTTCCCACATGAAATCTACCCCCAGGATACACTGATACTGCATCCCCTCAATTATATGAAAATTCCACGTTTTCGTGAATTCCCGAATTCTGCCTGCAACTCTACCATGCCCAAATTCATACATTTTGCTTGTCTTGTGACAACGTCAGCATTCGACTTTTTCTTGTGCCTACACTAAAAATATGACTTAAACACCTCGTCCGAAATAAAAAGATTTTTCAGCACCTATATTGCGTAATGCTTTGATAAAGATTTCATGCACCATTATAGGTACATACGGTAGATCCACAGGACTAAACCTTAAACATCTGATTCTAATAGGATGACTTGACTCAACTTGTGATCGATTACTTCCCGAAGATCGATTGCTTAAACATTCAAATTTGTTCTATTTCCATGATCATTTCTCGCATAATCATTGAGACTTTTCCGAGTCTTGGATCCATGATCACCTCGATCATTCCTGATCATTTTATCTTCAAACCTTCACCTCTGCGATATTTAAAACTATTCGAATCCTCCTTTACCACACTGCATGCGTTCGCCAATAATCAACACCTGTGTTCCCCCAGTTTTCTGTAAAACGACTCTCGGATAACCTTATTCTCGAATCCCATTCCTGCCTTCCGACATTATTACTCGAACCCAGGGTTTCCTTATACCGATGTCTTTCTTCATACCTTGCTACTAATTGCAAAAGTTGGGCTTTTGTTCTGAGGTTTGGTACTTCTACATAATCAATTACTTGTGGGGATAATCTCATAATGATGTGATTCAACAGGTTTACCTCGGCCATTTCAAAATTAAGTATTTTCTGAATCTTCAATATTTTATAAACAAAATCTGATGGTGCCCGACCTTGGTGCGACGAGTAAAATTTATCCTCTAACTCCGATCTATTTCGGACCGCCGGAAAGCTGTTTCTTAAGGCCTGTTTTAGATGTGCGAAATCCGTTGCAGTTCCCGTCATGTAAGAATAGCCTATTACCTCGAACCAATCTCCTGCACTTCCAATAAGATGACCTTTTATGTAAGCATAGGCCAGATTTGTGGATATATCGTAATATTAAATGTTGTTATATCGATACTATCTAAAAATTCCATCACATTTCCCTTTCCAGAAAAAAAAAGTTCAGGTAATACTCTAAGATTCGAATCGACTCCTCTCCCGGAATTAGAATAAGTGGGGCGCCATTGTGAGGGAAGAGTTATCTCTTCTCTCAGTGTGGGGAGGTCAGAAGAAAGAGATTAGCCTTATTCAAAATAACTTCAATTTATTTTTCGATACCATCAACAAGACAAATTTTGTTAGCAAAAGTTAAGAGAGGCACCCAAATACTAAATATAGGGTGTTTCATATTGAATGGGACGAAAAGAATAGCGCAGTGTGACTGTCGTAATGGATTTATTCAGCCGAAACAAATTTATTCTGCAACTACAATTATACAAGTTTTATTTGGCAACCCTGGGAAAAATTATCGAATGACGAACTCGCCACTACAGGTGCGGTTAAACAAAATGCCATTCATGCAGGAGAAAGCGTACTTCGTTTTCTAATATGCCAAAACCTCCTCGGTAACTGTTGTGCAAAGACATTTTCGCACGAAATTTCATAAAGAACCACCGCATCGGCATAACATAAGCAGGTGGGTGAAGCAGTTCCAGGATACCGGCGGCTTATGCAAGAACAAAAAGCCCAGGACGAAAAGAAACAAAACCCGAAGTGGTTGAAAGAATTCGTGATTCGTTTTTCCGGAGTTCCTCAAAATCAAACACGACCTGCAGGTGCAGAACTGGCTGTCCCTCACAGAACGATGTGGCGTGTTTTACGGAAGCGTCTCCAATTCAAGCCGTACAGATATCAGATGGTCCAGGTTTTAAAACCTACTGACAAACCGTTACGTAAGAATTTCTGTGTGAAATTTCAAGAAAAGCTCGACGGGAATAGTTTCGAGAACACACTGGTGTTTACCGATGAAGCCACGTTCCACTTATGTGGCAAAGTTAATCGCCATAATTTGCGATTTTGGGGCACGGAAAATGTCCATGTAACGCTAGAACATCAGCGTGGCTATGCTATCACGAGTGTGGCAGGAGCTTGATTACTGTGTAGACATTTGTCGTGTAACCGGAGGGGCACATATTGAACACCTGTAGAAACTTGAATAAATGTAGTTTTGAAGTAAATTTGAATTTTCTAAATATATTAATTACAACGTTCACAATCATGTTTTCTTTTTGTCCCATTCAATATGAAACACCCTATATGAATAGCAACAGCGAAGCAGACGAGATACGAGAAGACTATAAATAAACAGATCACTTACGTCTAAGCAATACCTTCTAATCCTTAGCGACCTAATCTAATTTCATTTCGATTTGACAAATCGTCAACTTTAATATTACAATATTCAGTTAAGTACCCACTCCCCATTTCACTTTTTAATCAGCTACTGCTAACCGTAGCAGTATAACCTTTCTCTAATCCCACTAACTCGAAAGTTTAATCTTTATATGCAAGCATTAGTTTACATACACACATCTTCTTCTCGAAGGAAGGTTTTCAATAAATTAAATTTTAATGATTCATTTTTCCCAAGAGGATTGTTAGTTGGAAAAATCCGAAGAGACTCGTGGCAAGTTGCAATTTATATATATATACTTTCCTGTTTCTAATGAAATCTGTTTCTCATTCATACAAAAAGCTCTCGTATGTTGTACTCATAAAGGCAAATAATCTACATAAATGTAATAAAGACTATTATGTATATATAAACATTATTTTAGGTACAACATTACATGACTTTACTTGAGAATTATATGTCTGCTACAAAACCTAGATGATTGCTATTTGTTATAGAGAAATGTATGCTAGTCTTTAACTACACGCGCTGGTGTAAAAAATACACCATTTACTGTAAACAGAATATAAATGACTTTGGGAGATATTTAAATTGCTATTTCCCTGCGTGTCAGCTTGCTAATCGTTTTAATACGACGTGAAGGCTGTCTCTGGGTAAACATTGGTTAAACTTCAATTCCTAGAGGATTCTCGTCTCTAGAGTAGCATTTAAAGGTAATAGAAAACTATGAAAATATTTGAAAGGTTGGGTAGGCTAATTTGCAATGAGATGTGAAACGTTTTCTTCTTTTGCTAAATCTAAAATAAATGTGGATTGTTTAAATTTGCCTTTCCTGTATTGTGATTAATTATATATTGTCATATATTACTCGTGTTTCATAGAATTCCCTAATTTTAGATACTAAGAATATTTTCCTCATATTAGCTAATGTAAAATGTTCTGCTCTGCACACAATTATTCAGTACTGATTGCTTTTAATTCTGAAAATGTTTCACATTTTTAATTCCACTAATATTTTATAACAACCTGTTCGAGAAAAAATTGTGCTTTTTTTTAAAACATTTTTATAACATGACAAACATTTCAGTTTTAAGGTATAATTTTGTTTTGGATGCTTATTAAGAACACACTTAAGAGAAAGATGATAGTTATTGGTGACAGACCTCGTAGTTTTTAGTGACAGAGTCATGTAGTGATGTTGACATCTGATCTGGTTCACTTTCACTAGGTCGGGGTACACTAGTGGTTATGGTCATGGACTCAGGGCTGACATGTCGTGAGTCTGAGCTCAGTGCCACTGATGACCCTCAACGTAGAGGGGTGGATACACATAAAAACCTGTCGAGGCTCAAAATTCGACGCGGTGTGGATGTTAAGAGAAAAGGTACCAGTTCAAGTGTCATCCTCGTCACTTGACCATGGTTCAAAATTATGAAGTCCATCACCAATAGACCTAGTGCAGCTTTATAGAGCGATGTTAATGCAACTCTCACTCAATTGGTAAAGCCCATTCATTCTTAGAGAATCTCTACTCAAAAAAATAAACTTGTTTATCAAATTTCAACTCCATATGAGTGAATAGCTCAAAAACGTAGACTATACGCCTTCTTAAATCTCCTTTTGTTCAATTTAAACTCAACTCACACTTACCGGATCTATACTTGAAAAAAGAAATACGCTTACCCAGGGGCGTGACGGAAAATATTAGGGCTCCCTCCCCTGAAAAGTCAGGTTTGGGGACCCTGGAATCTTGCACCCCTCCCCGCAATGCGGGAGGAGTGTACGTTACGCGATTGCGCTTTCCTAATTTCGAATCTGTTGGACTAATAAGTTTAAAAAAAGGAAATGTTTATGTGTAATGCCCTCTTTAAACCCTTGCAAGCGCCCTTCGAAGTGGATTTACCCAAAACCTATTCTTAATGAATCTCAACTCAAGGAAAGAAACATGGTTACCAAATTTCAAGGCTATTCAGTCACTTTTCTCTTACATAAACCACAAAGATGTAACAAATCTTCACAGTTTCTTGTGATCATTTTGGTAAATGTTATGGAATATTTTTTTTCGTGAATAAAAAAGCATGCTCTAATTATATTTTTAAATTATTTTAATTATGCTCATGGCTAAAAAAATCGTCCAAGTCATGATTGTATAGTGCTCGAAAGCTTTTGTACAGTATGCGGTAAGTGGAAGCTACGCGGGAAAAGAAAAAGTGACTAACAGGTTCAAACTTTGAAAGTTTCTTGCATAAAGGGGAATTCCCGGGGGGGGGGGATTTCTGCTAAATCAGTAGAGAGTCAAAAGTAGGAGCAATTTTACACGAGAACGCACTAGTTTGAATGTATTCTGCTGGGTGTTAAAAAATAAATTGCACGGTGATGTGGATTTATCACACTTTTCTTTCCCCCAGTATTTGTGCCGCTCAACATGGCAATGATTATTGAGGACTCAGCGAAGACGAACACTGATTTTCAGGTATGTTTTTTTTTTTAAATTTTCGATTCATTCCTTTTATTATTGATCATGTTCTTTAATACATTTATATTGCTTGTGCGTCAAGTAGACATTTTTTCCTCAAATAAAATGGTTATAACCTGGAGTGAGACAAAATAACAATAATTAGCCAAAATATAGCTAATATCGGAAAATCATTATAACATGTTGATGAAGATAATGGAGATTATTCACAGAGCACAAGATGGCGAATTAAAAAAGCAAATATTAAGTATTTAATTCGTTTTGTAGAAAAAAAGGGTTATGGAAGTGTTCTTGATATGAAAATAAAGTCATCAAATGCAAGGTAATAAAAATAAAAACTAAGAAAATATTCTATGTAAAATTTTACAAAAAAACAGTTTTAGCTAACAAAAGGTTTCATTCTTCTAAAACGTAATATGTGTGATATTTTTATTTCCTCCACATTCAAACTTTGGGGTATTAGGTTTAACATAGTTATAAATTTTGTGTAATAAATACATAAAATAGTGTAAATAATTTATATCTGGATGTGTAATACGTTAATATTACTCGTTGTGGTATTTATTTTATGCTAAAATTGTTATATTCACAACCAACGCTGTACCTTACAATATAATGTCCATTTAATGGAAACGTGGTGACCATTTTGGCGACTTGGCAACCATGTTGCGAGTTGGTGTCCATATGAATGTTTCTGGAAAATACTGGAGAAATGTACTAAAATCACTACCTATGACGTAAGAGGATTTTTCGAGAAGAATCCGCAAAACCTATTAATAGGGAGTCACTCGCCGAAACTGAGTTAGTATTGTTTTGACCGTAAAAGAGTCAGTATTGAGCTGTTGAAGAGATTGAAGAGATTGATTTCGAGTATAATACGTATTTGTATTTCTAGACACTGATAAGTGCTGTGGATGGTGTGAAGACCTCCTGGGATTTATTTTGCAAATTTATTGTATCCTGCATTTCTCAGGATTCTTTTTCGATAATAAATTTTCATTTGTCTCCTGAAACACTATCCTGCTCGTTGATAGCATTAAATCCTCGAACCCCGATCTACGTAAAAATAACATACTTACCAATAATTATTTCTCAACTTTATAAAGATCTGAAATAATTAAAACGAAGTTTATCTGGAATATTCAGAAAGAAAGAAATCACTAAATGATTTAAGTACTTACAGCCATGCGAATTTTTTTTTTTAAAAAAATGAAGATATGAGAATTTTTTGTCATGTCTACAGTTTCTTTTGGTACATTATATGAGAAAAAGTCATTAATTATAAGGGGGGGGGGGAATCTAACAAAACTGAATATCCAAACGGAGGAAAACAGAGTTAAAAATGTATAAGTAATTACATAAACGAAGCACACACGGAACAAAATATTTATAAGCGAATTTTCAGTTTTTGAAAATTTGTTGTTGCTGACGTGTCCTTCCCGAAGGGAAGGAATGAAAGTTGCCAGAGCCTGAGACAGGTTGGATTTCCACACGACAGATGGTGGCACCACCTATCTCCACAATTTAAGCATGGAACTGGAGGGGAGGGAAATATTCTCCAGCCCCGTGTACACGTGCTTTCTGCTGAGACCACCCACTGATTTAACGAGCACGTACTCCGTGTGTACTCGGAGGGTATTTGGCGGTATCGGACATCGCACCAAGGCCTTCCTGTCTGGAGTTCGATGCTTTAGCCACAAGGCTACCTACGGCCACTTTTAAACATTTAAATGCCATTTTAGGATTTATTTCCGAAATTACCTAAATGTTAAGACATATTTAAATTTTTACAAAACATGGAATATTTTATCTTAGTATCTTCGTATGGAAGCCACTTAAAAAACACCTTTTATACTTATTTAAAGGGTTAAAAAGTTTTGTTGTATTAAAGTGATTTCTAAAAAAGTAGATCAAAAGCATTCTAAAATTGCATAAAACATTCACAAAAAAATTAATTTAATTACTTTTATATCTTTTTCAGCAATCTCCGTCCTCGTTTTAAATTTTTTTGGGAAAAAAAAATTTTAAAAAAGAACCATTTTGCAAAAAAGACATTTTGAAGTCGAGTGAGTGAGTGAGTGATTTTGGGGTTTATTGGCGCAAGAGCCGATTTCAGCTATACTGCGCCAAACATTTGTTTTAATATCTGTGGTCTAGACGGGAAGAGAAAGAAAGAATGAATTGAATGACAAGAAAGAGGGTCGAAAATAGAGAAGGATCACTAGGGTACCCCGGGTTCGTGAAGCCCGTGTTTACCAAAGACAGTAAACTCCGTGGGAAAAGATCACTAGGGCACCTCGGGATTGTGACACCCGTACTCACCTAAAGAAGGTGAGCCCCCTGAGGGGCTTTTGAAGTCGATAAATGAATGGAGGAAATTGCAGGCAAGTAAGTTTAACACAGCACGCTATCTCACTTTTTTTTTCAAATGGGCTGTATTTTTGCCTTATAGCCTTTGCAAACACGGACCGTCCCCATTTCATTGGTGGCATCATCTAGTGGCGACTCCCAAGAAATTTGTGATGTTTGAATGTATTTAATTCAAGCTCTCTTGGGATGCCATGATTATCAGATCCAAATTAATACTCCCAGATTTTGTTTCACTTGCTACATAATCATGTGACATGCGTGCCTATGATTTCCGCATTCAAAAATGTATTGACTTCAGCCGAGATCGAACCCGCAACCTTAGGTTTACGAAGCGGGCCCGCTGCCTCTAATCCACTAAGATGTCTCTTTATCTAGTTAAAAGGCATGTTTGCTTTTAGAGTTAAAAAATAATTTTAAAACATAAAAAAATTAAATATTTCTTCAAAATTTACTAGTATAAATAATACATTTAAATCAAAGCCAAACGTTTAAAACCCTAAACCACCTTAGAATTTTAAAAAAATCGCCATTTTTTTTTTTTTAATTGATCTTCTAGGACCTAAAAAATGATGTCCCGAAAAATTCTGAAAGATCGGTTTTCGAATTGCAGTACATGGCCATCTGGTCCGCATGGAGCTCCTTTTGTGGGAGCTAGAAGGATGGTACGTTAGGAGACTATAGAGCAGGTGTTGTTGAAAAAACTTATTTCCTGACTAACCTAGACGAGTTTAGACATGTCGAGTGCCTGTACCAGTCCGTTAGGCACAGCCAAGTATTGGACAAGGACGCTTGTCAAAAAACATTTGCTTTTCTCGATACATCATTTGAACTTTCATTTCTTTTTTTCTGAGTAATTATTGATTTGTTTTTACAATGAGTGACAAAAAGGTGTACAGTGAGAAGAAAAGGAAGAAAAACTTCATTTTGCAACATCAAAAAATCAAAAATATCTCGAAAAAACCATTGGATCGTCATGAGTTAGAAGCACCAGATGACTTGAATGCATCGGCATTTGTGTGTTCAATGACGGGCTTTCTTCAGTAGAGGATAACGGAGAATATTACGGCCCCCTGCAAAGTCAGGTTTTGGAGCTCGAGCCCAGATCTTACAAAGGGTCTCAAAAACATAACAATAGGCTTTGGGCTTCCTAAAATTCTGCCCCTTAACCGTGATTCGGGGGATCCGGAGGTGTACGTTACGCCACTGTTTTTTCTTTAATTTTGCCCATAATGAAGGAAATCTGCCCGAACAGCTACGAAATGTGCTTGCCGATCGGCAAACAGCGTATAAAGCTTGCAGAGAGACCGCTATATGTGCAGGTAAAAGAAAGAAGAATCGCTTCAAGATCAAGCAGAGAAGAAATGCAAGAGCAGGACGATAATCTGGAAGGTCAAATGTATGGTGCAGGCATCGCTGATTGAAGGTATTGCAAAACTATTCATGATTTCTTACTACTCAAATCTTCAAAAGCAGTTTTATCTCAAAACTACATTTTTTTAATTTGGCCAGATTCATATATATATATAAACTCAGACAATTTTGAACCGATTAACTTGAAATTCTGAATATATCTTGAAAAATACATTGTCTTTGGAAGTGAGTAGGGATGTTTTGTTTAATATTGCGTAGCTCATTTCTCCTTAACAATTATCTGACGATTTTTAAGGAAAATTTTTCACTTTTCACTTTAGAACAGCGCCGTTTGGTCTAAAATCAATATATCGCAAAACTCCTACGTACATCTATAGTAGTTATCATACATAATCGAAAAAGTTCATTGACTCATTATGATTAAAAAATTACAGGATTAAGCTCTGAAAAAAGGAGACGTCATCTGCAAAGCCACCATTTTGAAATGAGTCGCTTCAAAAAAATTATTGTAAACTGTCACTGATATCTATGATAACACCCTGATTTTGTAATCTGGATTTATTTTCTAGCATTTCGGAAAATAAATCCCGAAAAGGCCTATTTTTCAGCCTAAGGTCTTATAAAAAAGTTGAAAATTTAAAAGGTATATATGCCAGATCATTATTGATATTTTAAAATATTATCAATTTACATTGTCAAAGTTAAACACGTACTCTTAGCCTTGGGAAATACTCCTAAAATACAGTCCCGTTATCAATGGAAAAATAAGCATCCCATTTAAGATCCCACAAACTGCTTTATTTCCTTCAAAATGCGAAAGAGATCCCTAATCAGATTCAAATATTCCGAGGAATAATTCTTAATGAGGTTTATGATATGGCTCCATCGAAACTCCTTAAGGCTACCTCAACGAAGATAATGAGCTAGAATCAAGACATTTACTCGCGTCAACTATCTCATTAAACTCGTTAATGGGATCTGAGAAATGAGCAAAATTTCCAGTGTCAGTTTCCTGAAATGATGGAAATGGATAAAATTCGTTATGAATGCGCATGTGACTTCTATCAACAACTTATTTTGACTAAAGGTAAATTCAGTGTTACCTATAACAGAAAAAATTATATTTTATTAAATCAGCATTTTTTAAACTGTAAGACACACCCCAAGGAGGACGGGGTAACCTTACGTGAAGATCGTGAACATATCGAACAGTCGAAAATAAAATATTATTTAAAAAAAATATTAATTTAAAATACATTTTGGAATATTAAGAAATAAAACACGCATTTACACTGTTGTAATATACTCATAATTGCATCAGTATACTGCATAAGGTATTTCGTAATTAATTTATCAATACTAAATTAAGAAAAAATTTAATAATTACTACTCTTATGGTCTTGTCATATACAAAATTTTATATTTATCTCGATAATTTGTGCAGTCTGTAAAGCTGTGTTGTAGCTTTAGGTCATTGTTATATTTTTCAATACATTGTTATTGTATGGAGGGAGAGGGGCTCGATGAAAATTATGATTGAAAATTGGGTCATAAATATAGAAAGTTTGAGAAAAACTTTATTAAATAAAAATATAATTTAGTTTTATTTTCAAACTTAACATTTTTATTCGTATGTACACTTATTTTGCATTGCATTTTGTATTTTCATTTTGCTTAGTATTGTTTTCCTTAATACCGCAAGCGTTTCCAAACTCAATTTTCTCTTCTAATATAATTTTTTGTTGTCTTATTTACACATATCGATTCAATGGACTCAATTCATGAGGGTCACATGATAAAGACAAACACTTGTTCTCCATTGAACTCAAAACAGACTTCAAACTAACTGTACTTGTTGTTTTATTTGTAAAGCTTAGATAAAATTTCCAGTTTCATAATTGGATAAAAATAATCAAATATCATGAAAAATAATTTCTTCAAAGAGGATTTTTTTTTTGAAAACTTATTCTTATATTATGCGTGTATTTTAACTTAAACGCATTTCTTTTACCTTATTGTTGAAAAATATGTACTTTTTAAAAGAAAGTTTCTGCAAAGAGCAAAAGTTGGCAACAACGAAGCACGTGAACTGAATTGCTGTAAACGCCTTGATAGCCTTTATCGTATGACTATGAATTTACATGAGTTTTTGAATTCATTCGTTAGAAGCACAGGGTTATCCTTATCATCTGTCTTACGTCACAGTAATTTTTCTCATTACTCATGACTAGAATTTAGCTCTTTGTCATCCTATAATGAGCTCTGAAGTCGAGTGGTCAAGGGAGCGAACTCGTGGACAGATTCTTTTTTTCATTGAGATAAAAAATCAGAATCATGGAGCCACTAAAGACAAACCACGTAAAAGTGATCATGTTCGTTAAACTTGTCGTCGTTAAAATTCCTAACGTTTGTATATGATGCATAAGTTTGGTAAGGGGATTGTGCAAGCACAGGTGTCATCCTCGTCACATGCTTTCGCCCAAAACTACCAGGTACGTTGCCAATATTCATCGAAAAACATTGCAGCGTTGATAAATAATCAATTAATCAACCTTGTATTTCTCTTCAAATTTTTTTAACAACAGTACAAGCCTATGTAAACTAGACCGAATACACTGTGAAGGCTCGATAGTGATGACGTTTCTCCGCAGTCTCAGACACGCCCAAGATCCCTTTCCTCCAGTTATCACTTAATTCCTATTGCATTCGAAGGAGGTTATGAAGCCACTCTCTTTACTTTATTGACAGACCTCGAGATCTAGAAAAAAACTAAAATTCAATGTCGCTTCTGTTCTTGACTATTTGCATACAATCCTTAAAAATGATCTTGACTCTTCCCACTAAGCATAATTATTGAAGCAGTGTTAACTATATATATTGCTTCTCAAAATTTCAATGTTTGCGGCCCAATTTTCAATCGTAATTTTCGTCACCCCCTCCCCCTCCCGTCCATACAATAACAATGTATTGAATTCAATAATAATATACTTTGGCGCTAATACGACTATAATTATAGACCGTACAAGTTATCAAGGTTAGTATTAAATTTTGAATATAATGTCATACCCATGGGGTCATTGAAAATTGTTAATCTTGTTCTCAACGTAATATTGTTAAATTAAAAATCAAATACATTTTGCATTACTGATATATTTATAAGTACATTATTTCAGTGTAAATGTGTATTTCATTTCTTAATATGTCAGAATGTACTATAATTAATTGGGACAAGTATTTTTTTCTTTTCTGAGTAGGTATGTGATCAAGAGTAATGTCTTGAACCTCCTCAAATTGATTAGAAGTAATGTGGTTGATCGGCCTTGACTATAATTTACTCGTTTGATTGGTTTTGGTGAATCAATTGTTCAGATGTGAGCCTTTCAGTGTGGCAGCTCGTCGTTATAATTTTGCGTATTACTTTTACTTGCTATGAGATGGATATTACTCTAAAGAATCGTTCTAAAATAATCACTCTTAATGAACACACTTCTATGACTGTGAGAGATATAGCTACGGTAATTAGTGTGTGCAACTCAAGTATTTCAAGAGTTTTAAGAACATCTCAAGATTCCGTGAATTCGTCTCCAAAAAGAAAAGGAAAACGTGGGTTCAAACGGGGAAACTACACCAAGAATTGATAAAGTTCTATTAAGAAATATCAAAATAAGTTCAAGAAAGATAAGTTAAGACCTTCGAAGAGTTCATTTGCTTATGGTGTTGAAGTGAACTCTTCAACTATACCGAAAAGGCTTCTGGAAGTTAGCCGTAAGGCAACAAGATCAAGCAAAAAGCAATTTCCAATTCAGAAAAAGGTGAAAAAACGTTTAGCGTTGGCCAAACAATACCAATCCTGGAATGTTAACGACTAGAAGAGGATGATTTTCAGTGATGAAACACATTTATTTGTACAGGGGTAAGAATTAGTTGCAGTAAGAGGAAGTGAAGATGAAGTTCTACTGCACCAGATCATATCCAACACACTCTAAAACACCTTTTTAAATAAATATTTTCTGGTGTTTTCCCTACACAGGGCCCTAGAATCTTAGTTCCTAGTTAGTATCATGGGTTTACCATGATGTTTATACATATACACCCCCCTCCCTGTTAAATTCATATAAATTTTACGCAGTAGAATTATTGTATTCATGGAAACATTTGATGGGATATTTCAACATGACTTGGCATCTTGTCACAATTCAAAATTGGTCCAGACTTTTATGTGGTAAAATAAAATAAAAGTGCTTAATTGGCCTGGTAATTCACCAGAAATAAATCCTATTAAGGATTTATGGCATATTTTCAAGAATCGCATAGCTGAGATCAGTTGTACGACAACAGAACAAATGATAAAAAGTGCTGTACAAGTGTAGTTCTACGATGATGATGTAGAAGTTATCTGCATTAGTGAAGTAAATACCAAGACGAGTTGAGGAGGTCATTTCTGCAAGAAGAGGACATATTTCTTACTAATGTAGAGGTTTTTCTGACTACTTAAGGTGTGTAATGATTAAAAGCTATGGTTTTAGAAGAAATCATTTTCTTACCGTTTGTCCCAGCTAATTCGAACAGTAAAATATTTTGTTTTGCTTCCTTTCAGTAAATAAACAATATATTTTTAATAAATAATCTATTGTGTTTTCGACTTTTCCATATACTTTAAGCTCCCACGTAGGGCTATCACGCCCCCAAGGGAAGGCGCACCCCACAGTTTGAGAAACAGTGACGTAAACTCATGCCAAGTAGAATCTCTCTATATATGTACTAGGTGATTCATTAAGAAGTATACAATTTCAATGCACTCTAAAGCAAAAACAATGTAAGATATTACATTTTACTTGTAACAGAATTGTATTGGATTATTTGCAGTTTGGGTAGAAACAGTCACAAACGTTCTGTGTAGTAACTTGACATACTTCGACCCAGTAATCCACTTTCGCCCTAATGCGTTTTAGTGTATTTGAATCAAGTCCATGAATAGCGGTTGCTAGATCAACAGGATGGGGACAAACGAATACTTTGTCGTATACGTATCCTACAGAAAGAAATCGCAAGGTGTTCTGGGTGGCTATTAAGTAAGTTGCATGTTGTCGACTCGCGTCCAATCCATCGCTAAGGGAAATTAGGTTTGGTTCTTGAAGGTAATCTCGCACGTAGGCCGACCAGTGCAGTGTTGCACCTTCCAATTAGAGAAATAAGGTGTCAATGTCATTCTGCATCTTAAAAGTGTCCTTATGAATCCCCCTGTATGTATTGAAGAAAAACCACTCATCACAAGCCATCATTCCCATCCTAAAGAGAGCTATTAGAATGACAGGAAACAGTTGTATTTTGATGCGTAGAGATCCACTAAAAATGATTTTTGCGAAAATCAACTCACAGGAGTTAAACGGGGGTCATGAGGGCTCTATAAATAAAATCATTCTGTTTTTGAACAATTAAAAGTACAAATTTCAGATATTGTAAGCAAGTTTCTTTCGTTAAACAGAACGGATATTGCGGGAATTGATACCTAAGGGTGATGCAAGTGTATTACAAGGACATTAGAAACTTCTTTTTTTGGATTTTTAAGCTTAGACTTAAAATTTGGAAACATGTTTGTTTTGCTCAGTAGGAATCTACAAATAATGGGTTTTACGAAAATCGACTCCTCGCTTTAATTCTATCAAAATTTAATGGGTTGAACGTCTATAAACTAATTCTGAATTTTATTCACACAAACATATTTAAAGAAAAGCACTGTGATGAGAGTTAAAATTGCGATAAACAAGTTCCGCCTTTAAATGTTTTTGCGAAATGAAGGAGAAAAACCAATAACTTTATCTCTTATTGCTATTTTAAACAATGTGATCCTTAAGGCTGACTCAGATAGTATGTAATTCCCGCGATATAGATGCATAACCACAAGGAACCAAAGAATAATCAAGTTCGCAAGGAATCTACAAACACACAGCACAGTTAATTCAGTTGAGAAATAAGGTCCCGTGGAAGCCTAGAAGAACGCGAGTAGAATGTTATGCAATTATTGAGAATTCCACTGTTAATGATATAGATGTACGGTACGGTGCCCATTAATTTAGTAGGCGTAGTAAGTTTATGAAATCCTAAAACTATCGTTCGGTTCTAAAAGGTTTTAAATATCTCGAAGAATTAGTCAAATATCTGTATAATATTTAATGGAATGATATTCATTGTTTCATTGCGATTTATTTGAATACTGAAAGATTTTATATCTTTGGTCCATTTTATATTTTCTTTATACACAATCCAGTCACATCAAGTTGACCACCAGTCAAAAGCCAAAATAACCACCGTCTGCTAAACGGACTGCTGCAAGACGTGCGGGAATGGAGTCAATTAGGTTCCTAAAGATGTTCACTGGGATGTTGAGCCATGCCGACTCCAGTGCCGTGGTCAACTGCGCCAGATAACTCGGCAGAGGATCCAATGCGCGAACAACCCAATCAATATTGTCCTACAGATTTTCAGTTGGGCTTAACTCATCGTGTAGCACGGTAAACTCATCCGGATGCTAATCGAACAACGCACGTATACTGCCAACTGTATGACATTTCGCATTGTCCTGCTGGTAGATGTCATCAAAATGAGGGAGAAATGTGCATATAAAGGTGGACAGGATTCTCAAGGACATATACGCACTTGTATTGATCCATCGTGCCTTCAGTAAGAATAAGTGAGCCCAGAGAATGCTAGGAATACATTCCCCAGACCATGATGCTCCAGCCTGCACCATTTCATTAATGGTTGCAAGGTGTTTGCTTCCAGAGTCTTCAAGCCGTATAAAGCCAACATCCCTAAGTCCGATGGAGCAAAAAACGCGATTTATTGGAAAGCGTTGCTTGTCGCCACTCAGTGGACTTCCAGTTGTGGCATTGATGTGAAAATTCTAACCTTCGTTGCCGAGGAACAGCAGTCAAAACAGGCGCATGAACCAGGTGTCTGCTTCAGAGTCCCAGAAGCAGCAATTTTAGCTAAACAGTAGTTAGGGAGACACTCTTGATCTATCTGGGCGGTCAGATGCTCTATGAGCAGCACGCCTATTCACCCGAATGCATCTCCACAGCCGTTGTTCACCTATGTCATCTACGGCCCGTGGTGCACCACATTTTCTACGTCGCTGATTTGGGAGTCCCATTTTACTATGCAAGGTACACTTTTACTACAGAGGCATGCAAACAGATTACAAACTTAGTCGTTTCAGAAATGATTCGGCCCTTGGCCCGAACTCCAAAGATTGGCTGTCGGATAAATCGATCCGTTTCTGCATTACGCCAACTATTTCAATGTTTTCCGAAGCCCTCAGACACATTTTATATACGCTCAACTGCACTGTGCTGCCACCTGCCTTCTGTGATTGGTTATTTAGCGTTGACATCAAAAGTACATGGTGGTCACATTAATGTGACTGAACTGTATACAAAGCTTTCTTTTGAAGCACAAATTACGTTAGCAATCTTAATGCGAAATATCACTGCTTCACTAGACATTGATTAACACACACCGAAAAATATAATGCACCTGGGGACATCCAAAATGCAACTTTAAGAAGTAGCGAAGAAACTCGGAAATGCAGAGAGACAGCAACAAAGAATAAGTGGTATTTATTTTGAAATTCAAGACCAGTGTCAGTTTAGTAGGTTATGGAACAGAAGAAAGAATCTTAAAAATTAAAATTCTTCCTTAAATACTCATCATTTTCTGACCCTTTTTTATCTCAAATTTTCCGATGGATAATTAACCAGTTAACAGTGATTGACGAGTATACTCTTCATAGAGAAGTGGCAGGATTTCGTATCGTGACGAGTATACTCGTCATGCGTAAAAAGTAATGACCTATTTGCTATATAATTTGCAATTTTTAAGAAAACAAAAGATATTCTCAAATTTGAAGATGTTTAGATTATTTTGAGGTAATGCCAAAGTAAAACAAATAATAAATATTATGAAAAATTTAAGATTAACTCATGAGTTTCCGTATGCATCAGCTGAAACAGCGTATGTTCCCCTAACGATCTTATTTATATGTGATGATAATGTGTTTTAGATGTTAGCCTAAAAGGGACAAAGTCATAAAGTTGATTTATAACAAGGTTCCTTCATGTTTGGTCGGCCATAGGACAAAAGCGGGATGTCGACCAGGCGTTTAGTTCTATGATAGTTGTTGGCCCTAAGTTACCCAGCTATCGAGTGGTATACATGTCAGATGTTTGATGTTAGAGTAATGGTAAAGAAAGCAAGGATGTTTCCTAGTAAGAGGACTGTGATTAACCCTACAGCATCTCTCCAGAACTTCCTTAGGTAGATATATTTTGTCAGTAAAGAAGGAAGAAAATCTCGGTACGTGCTTAGGTTTCTCAGTCCGGGTATTTTAAAGGTCACTAGAATTCATAAATATCCATAAAAACTTACGATCGCACTCGCAGAAAGACCGTCAACCTCATGGACCCACGATCGAGCAAAATGGCTTTATAATCCCGTACAAAAAGTATTTGTGATAAAATTAGCAGTTTTATAAAATAAACCCACTTCTATGATCCAATATTTTAAAAGCGATAGATACTCTGGGATTGACGAGTATACTCGTCATCGCTCGATTTCCGTGACACACACAGCCGCGCGCTCTAAAACGAGGGCACCACAGTTAACTGGTTTGAGCGGAAAACGTTCTCTTCTTCAATAAAACCTTTTTCTAACTGCAATCCCAAAAATGTGAGAATCAAAAGCATGGTATATATATATACTCAAAATTCTAATTTTTTATATATATTTTCTCTAAATCCTAATCCCGAATACCATGTTTCAAAACGGGTCTCGTTTCATCTCGCATTAAAAGAACAAAACCTACATTTTGACAGATTTATTCGTGATTCCTTGTTAAAACATTAGACCAGGGTTGGATAGACTTTTCCAGGGTAAGGGCTACTTCTAATTTTTTCGAGGTATTGCGATCCAACTCAGTGTCAGTGACGAAAGCAAGGTTCACGGGTCCGCGATGGTACGTGGAATTTAATTAAGCATTTTTTATTAATTCATGCTAGTTATTTATTCAATAATTTACTTTTTACTGCTTTTTGTTCCAAATAATCTGAAAAATCAAAAAATATATATATTTTGTATTGAGGTATGATATGACCCTTATCCCTGCGTATTGGGGGAAGAGGGCTTTTGACCTTCTCCCCTCCTGGAAATAGTCTTGTGTGCGCCACTGTCTAGTGTTGTAGATTTGGCGAGGTAAGAAAAACGTTAACAATATTTATCATAACTAAATAATAAATACGGAACGTGTACTTACCTACAGAACTAAAATAAAACAAGCACTTTTAAGACCACGTTTAAAGCAAAACGTTAGATAAAAACAATATTAATAGCCACAAAAATAATAATATCTAATGAAGCATTTATTACCACAAACCCAATTTAAAATACATTAAAAAATAAAACATTTCTACAGAAAACTAGTTTTTGTTGATATAGTCAGTAGAAGATTGCATACTGTCAGCCAATCTTGAATATTTCCGTACATAATCACTAACTGTTAAAATCTTCAGGTGGTCACCCTAAAATGTCTTGGGGGTCTGCCGGTCGATCGCGATCCACCTAATACCCCAACCTCCGGGATTAGACCTTTTATTTTTGGTTGATTTATTCGTAATTCCCAGTAAAAGAATATATTAATTGCTTACACTTTCCTTACTGAGTAGTCGAAACTTTTCCTTAAAAAACCATACGTGATTTTTAAGTACGTAATTTTTTCGTGCGTATGTGGTTTTTATTAACTCTACTTTTTTAAAAGAATTAAATTACTTGAATATTAAAAATAAAAATATTATTGAGATTTTTGAAACTTAAAAAGATGGATACTGCAAATTTGTAAACAATGCTGTGACTGAGGATAGTTTTAAAATTTACATAAAAGTTTGGTTTAACTAGTTTTAGGGCTAGCTAGCTACATTAAAAAATATGGATTAGCTTATATTGTAAAAAAGCAATTAAAAACAGGAAAAGAAAAAAAAACGAGAAAAATAATAATAAAACTATATTACCTATATGATTATAAAGTTTTATATTAAAAAATACTAAATTTTTGATTAATTTATAATGTGATTTATTCTTATATACTAATCCATATTACTTCTAAATATGGCTACTAATTAGCTTTTATCGTTATTGAAATACTGGAGAAATAATTTATTCCACGATGTATTTTAAATGTTCTTAAAGATGTTCGTCGAGAAATGCTCCAACAATTGTTTTCTACGGATAGATTGCAAATATACGTCTATACATTAAGAGCTTTTCACAACTCAACTCTTTCTTAGGATTCCTTAGCTCTACTATTGAATAGAGTAGAAACGGGAGCATCAGAAATTATTTGACATTGTACAGCTGATTGTACTGAAATTTTCCTTAAAGTATTCACAGGTCATTTTCAAAATCACTTGTTTTATAAAAAGATTCATTTTTTACAGGATATTTCATTCGAATTAAATTTCGGGATGACACTATTCCTACTGTCAAAATCCTTATTGCTGTAGGTGGCGCCTTTTGAGTGCTGACTCCGCCAAACAGCGGAAGTTGTTGCAAATTAAATTCAGACTGGTCAGGTTCTCGTACGATTTTGTGTGAAAGCGGACAGAACGGGTAAATATTTTAAGCGCAAGAAACACTTTAAAAGTAAGAAAAAAAGGATTCAGTAGCAGCTTATATCTCAAACCTTTTCATTCTAAGCTTTTTTTTTTGTACTTCCTATCAAAAAATTGTCACTATATTTTTCAAAAATTCAAACTTGGCGGAAAGGAAGGCGGATTCTGTATAAAATCTTTTCAAGACGGCTTCTAGGAATGGGTCTTATGAAATTTTATACATCCGACACTTTAAGATCAGGTATTTTAGAAATTTAAAAAGATATTTAAACTTTTAAAAAGGACTAAACTTATTCGAAAAAGCGCGTTACTCGTGACGAGAACAATCTAAAATGAGTAACGACAACTCTACAGTACTACGAATGGTTGTCAAAGCATATTGGAAAATTAATAAAATGTGATGATGTTCTATTTTCGTAGGGAGGCTGTTTTGATATCCTTCTCTAGCATTAAAGTTACACAGCAGTTCTTTTGACAAATGTATAATCATTACGTTGAAGTCGGAGTGGTAATTTGCATTGTTTTCGGTGAGATCATTATGTATGTATCAATGCGAATTATTCTTAGCAAGAAATTTAAATACAGTCGGACCCACGATTCAACTAACTTATCTCCGAACTCGTTAACTGGGGTTATTCGATATATTAGGGTCCAAACGAAATGCAAATTGCTTGCACTTAACCTTTCGAAAACTCTATAATAAGCATCTGCACAAAGAATATCAGTAATTAGCACTTATACACTTGTTATTCCGCAGCTAAAAATACTATTAGGTAATTATTACTCACTAGTTAATAAGAAATTTTGAAATACTGATTAATACATGTTTGGAAATCTTTTTAATTCCTGACTCGAAAGAATTCTTCCTTTACTTTATACAGAAAAGAAAATACTGCGTCGTTTACTATGCATGAGATATGTTTTCAGTTTCCAAAAAATGTAAGGCATTAGAAAAATTATAGAGAATTTATAAATAATTTCTGCATTAGAATCGCTATTCATTGGACCCACAAATCAACTATCTACTCAACTTCATTTATAATACAGATTCTCAACCTTTTTTGAATAGGCCCCCTTTTCTTGTAAATATTTCGATGCCATCCCCTTTTCCAGTGAATATTTCAATACCACCCCTTCCCACTCTAGACAATTAAGAGTGTACACATAATACATGGTGAAAACAAGTGTTAAGTTTTAAAAAATATCCTATTAATAATAGAATATATTTTTTAATTTAAGTTTTTCTAAAACCTCAATTATTTTACTTGCAAATCTGAAATAGCTATTGCCACAAATATATTTAAATGTGTAACATTATATATTTTAGTCATACATAGGATAGTGTTGGAATTGAAACACGCTACCGAATTTCTTCTTCATTTAAAAGAGTGGAATAAAAGAGTTTAAGCTTACTAGCTATAAAGACAGGCAGGAGTTTTTATGATACGAAGTAATTCATAGTAAACTCTATATATAAATATCAATTGACAGTTTCAGCCTTTAAAGAATCACACCTTAATTCCTAGTTAAAATATTTAATTATGTTTTTTGGATAAAATATGTAATAAAATGCAATGGAGGAAACATTTTTCCTGCTGCTCACAGACAAAGACAACACGTATATATATGCATACTACAGAAATTAAAATTAACTATATCATTTAACTTAAGGTAAGTCTGCATGTAAAGTAATCTTTAAGTTTTTCATCCAATTAATTCCCGAACTATCGAAATATGAGAATTTTCGTACATGTGATATAGAAATGATTTAAATACATACAATTAACATAAGTAAGCAGTATTAAAGTTTACTTTTGTTAGTATATAATCAGCGTGTTTTCTTAGTCTTTTTAGACTATATTTGGTTACTCTGCCCAAACCCCCCTCAGCGCCATCTCAATGCCTACTAATTTTCTCTGGATCTTTTACTGCCCCCCTGAAAGCCTCAAACGCCCACAAGGGAGGGCATTATCGCCCACGTTGAGAACCTATGATTTACACAGTTTGGCAATCCGACATCAAATATAACAAAATTGTTAAAATATCAATATATCCCCTGCCTTGTGGAGTTTGATGAGATAACACAGGAGTTTCCTGTCACATTAAAAACTCACACGATTGGTCACATTCATGTCTCATCTGCGCCTGCAAAGTCTGATAATAGTCTGTTCCCTTTTTCTTTCAAAAATTTTTGCTTATAAGAAAAGTCTTTTTCTGTTCCACACAAAAAAGGAGGCCATTTGAAAAAATATCAAATTTCTTAACTGTTTAAATAATTCGTTCATTCGGGGTTTATTATTCGTTAAATACAGCTCTTTGCCTTCAATTTAATTGGGGGAAAGAAAAATCGTTAAATAGGGTTTCGTTAAATCGGGATCCGACTCTAATACCTTTGTAATGTATTACACATATCAAAGAAATAAATTTAAAGCATCGCCTTGATCGTAACAATGGGATATCCACGAAATCAATTTTTTCTAACTCGGGGTTTCTTCCTTCCAACCAAACAGGCCTTTTAAGCTGCAACTACTCTTTAGTACAAGTGAATCTCACTACTAAATAACACATAAATAGCGAGCCACCCAGCCAGTGTGGTGAATATGACCCTCGGCTTGTAACCGAGTGGGCTCGGGTTCGAATCCCGAATAAAGTATTAATGTTTCTTCGGGAAAAGAAGTCGGGCTTTCGCCTGAAATGTATTACCGTCTGGAATGGAAAGCAGCGCACCCCTTTTGTTCTATTCTGGGATCACCGTTTGTAATAAATGTCTGTATTCTGCTGTTTATATTGTATGTTTCTGTTCTTTCATCTCTCGTCGTTCCTATGTATCTCAGGATAAAATACACGACAACAACATTAATAGCGAGATAGAAGAATGAAGAGTATTGTTGATACTGTCAAGAAAGAGGTGTGTCAAAGCCACATTAATGTATTTTTTTGGTGTTCAAAGAGCTTTTCGAATAATCAAGGCCGAAGGGTTGCATCTCGTTCAGATAAGTACAAAATTGAGTCTTACCCTTTAGTTTATTTATCTATACTGGGTGTTGCCGAATTCTACCGATTAACTCAGAGGGATGATAGTAGGCAGGATGGGGACCACAAATCAACATCGAACATGAGGTCGCAAATTCGTTTAGTCGCAGTAATTCTCAAAGACAGTTATGAAGGGTGCGATGTCGAGTGGAAGGAAGCAAGTAATAAGAGGTAAGAAATACATTTATCTGTTATTCGTATTGTGAAGCATATTAATAATACGAATAAGACATCAAAGCTCGATGTCAAAAAGGCAATGATCACAGGAATTGCTCGAAGTTGCAGTGGCGTAGGTCAGAGCTCAGCCGACACTGACGGACGGGACCCGTTCAAAACCAATCCGGCGATCCGTACCGTGAGATCCTCCACTGCAGCCACCAGCATCCCGAACACAAGGGATTTCGGATGGCTTCTGAAGAAGAAATCCAACGGATTGACGTCCGAGGCGTGTCGAGGCAAAGCAAGAGGTCCTTTGAATTCAATCTCTCTCCCGGATATGTAGCATGGAAATGCTCACGCTCCGCCCTCGAAAAATATGCTAGAAATATGGATCATCGTGCATGAACCACACATTCTGGAGCCAATTGGAAATACTCCCTGTAGCAACTAGGATTTCTAATTTCCAGAGTTTTTCCATTCCCAGGAATGTCTGGGAAATCCCGGGAATGTAATTCCCGGGATTCCCGGAAATACATCAAAATTTGAAAAAATTTAAAAACAAGTTATTTTTAAATAAAATTAATAATCATTATGTAAAATAAGGATACATATAAATTCCAAAATTAACATTTATTTATACAATGAGCTAAAAATACAAAAAAATATATAATAAATTGATTTTTCATTTTTAAAATAGGATTTCAGAAAATATATTAATTTATACTTTTATCACTCAGCTTAGTTCTAAGCTTTGTGTTGAACAATCCGGCAGCATAAAATGCTCCCTCGGCTTCAACTGACGTTGGAGGAATTGTTTTTAAGGCCTCACATAGTTTTATAATGTTTAGTGATGGATTTTCAGTCGAGTCGTGCAACTGCATCTCTTGTTTCATGATTTTGTTGAAACTAATACTTTTTTTGGTTGAACAATATAAAACTTTTCCTTTAGAGTAAATTGTGCTTTCTGTCTAATTTGTTGTCCAACGCGTTCAATGTTTTTCTTTCAAAATCTCCATGCTCTCTTCTGAGTGCGAAGAGTTGCATATTGATTCCTCTTCTTCGTAGAAAGGCCCTATCATTTGTGGGCTTGTCTAACCAAACAATTTTTACAAGACAATCGCGAAATATCGAAAATAACTGCAGCTGCTTCGTATTTTCTCCCAAAATTCAGGTATTTAATTGATCTTATTAAACGTTACGTCTGTCATTAATTCTTTGCATTAGGGAATATTTCATATTTTTTGCAAATTCTGAATTTTGTTCGTTCAATTGTCCAATAACAAAAGAAAATACAGCTTCTGCAGTTAGCAAAGTTTCATTCCGACTGCATAATTTTTCTAAGCCAATTTTTACTGACTTGTAAGCCTGCTACAATTGTAGTCCCACTTTCAAACTCTACATTGTCCATCATTTGTTCATCTTTAATGTCAATTAATGCTTTTAAAATTGCTGAACTTTATTTCTCAAGTATTGCCAACAAACTATTCCAGAGTGTTTTAGTATCCAAACAAACCACAGCCAAACTCTTCTTTAACATAATTTTGTAAAGTATCATTCTTGAGAAGTGATTTTTTGAATCATTTTACTACATTTCTAATCTTTTTTATAGTTTCATTTATGTTATAGAATTTTTTCTGCATAAGTGATATGAAACAAAGCATCTGTTCCTACACCGCTTTCAAATTCTAAATCTAATGCTAAATTTTATCTTTGCGATTCCCGGGAAATCACGGGAACGAAAAATAATTCCCGGGAATAGAAAAACTACTGAAATTTTGTGATTTCCCGGGTTCCCGCGAAAGAAACCCTAGTTACAAATGTGGGAGAAGTGGAAAATTTGCATACATGCAGGTTTTTTTAACACTACAACGGAGCTTCAAATTCCTGCGTTCGTCTGGCCACTCCTCTCGTCTGACTCATCGTCCACCCGAAGGCTATTTTTAGCGTGATTTTCACCGAATAAACGTCGTTTGCGACTCCATGTTCTATGTTGGTTCGTCGTCCCCATGCTGCCTACTATCATCCCTCTGAGTTGGCCGGTCGAATTCGGCAACACCCTGTATATCGCGTTAGTCATTTCTAGTATTTGGTTTTATAAAATTACTGGAATTGCTTGTTGGCAGTCATTTAGCGCTTCATTCAATGGTTTTTCCACCCATACTTCGTTTGGATCCTAATGAGGGAGATCTTGGCTTCAAAGAGTATGAGGAGGGGCCACGACACAATTATTACAGAAAATAAGTTGAATCCCTATTATAAATTATCGTTGAATCCCTATTATAAATTATTGCTGCATCCACGTCAGTTTCATTAAAGTCAACAGAAATCCCTATCTTCTTCCTGTTTTCCTTTTCTACCCACAAAAAGATTTCCTTTAAAAACGAAAACGGGAAAAGAATTGTTATTTAAGTAGACATAAAAATCTACTTCTAACCACAAATCCCAGAAGCATTATGTGACTCCGACCTTGATATGTGAATGCTTTTTCTGTCTTTTCTTAATCACTGCCAGTCATTCCTTTGAAATCCTACTTCCTTTTACAGGACTTAATTTACTCTATTGCTCTATATTTAGGAAAGTTGATGTTAGCTTAATTGCAACTTTACTTATTTTTTTTATTCGCCTCCTTGCTAGTTTTCTAATATTGTTATGTGTTCTAACTCTATAAAGGATGGAAAGTAAAACTATTATTCATCAAATATATTAAACAATTACATTAAGGAAGTTGTATCACTTTTGAATTTAGAAAAATCTCTTCGATGTGTTTTAATATAAAATAATTTAAATACATTCGCTTTCGCATTCTCAGTGACGTTTTCCCATTAAGAAGCTAATTCATAAATTCTGTTTTAACGAAAATTGATAAATTGACCTTCAAAACTTTTATCATCATATTTCTTTTTAATTATTATTTATTATTTAACATAATAAACTCAAATAATTACTCAAAAATAAAGACAGGAAATAATCCGATAGAGGTAGGTCTGCGAAATAAGAAGAACGGGAAAGCTTTTCCTACTTTTTGAATGCCTTAATTTTTGTTCTGGTCTCCACTGGAACTTAATTTACACCTCTCTTCTACTGGGTGTAAATGTTTTTGAATGATTCCGTCTCTGACTTTGAGCAAGTCAAATTGAAATTGTTTTCAATAACTGTTTCCAATCTGTTGATATTCCCATTGGAGGGGCTTTTTTTACTTGGTGTCATCTTTTAGGGATTCAGCCCAAACAGAAAATTTTTTAAGCACATTTCGGCTTTATTCTTGATATAACTGTCTTTCATCCAAACGCAGTGCATTTTTTTTTTTGCTCCTTCTGTGAGTTTGTGAGGGGACATAGTAGCATAATGGTCATGGTCATGCATTTGTGGCCACGTAAAATGATGCTTGTTAAATTTGTTGAGGCTATAGGTCCTCCCGCTGTCGTAGTGGGGATATAAGTAGAGTAGGTGCCAGCTCAGGTGTCTTCCTCGTCAATTTATTTAAGTTAAAAATTACGAGTTTCATCGCCAGTAGCCCTCATTAGCTTTAGAGTGGGAAGTAAATAAACACTCCCTCCACAGCCCCAAGTTTAAATTCATGAATCACACAATCATTTGAATTGTGGCATTTATGAATTTAAACTTGGGCTCACACTGCAGAGAGGGCGGTTTTTTGTTTGTTTAAATTTTGTTTCATTCAAGGGTTAGAATTATACTATAAGTTAAAGTGAATGATTCAAAATTCACACAAATAATGGCTAAAATAAAACAATGGACAAATAATACTAGAAATCTTTTGTTTAACAAGCGTACAAAATCATTGAAATTACTGTACATTTTGAAAGTTTCTTGGTTGCCTGATACACTCCAATATTTTCGTTCTTTACTTTCAATATTTTAATTATCATTAATAATTATCAGGCTTTTGTTAAATGAATCACAAATCTACAGATATCAGCTGTTTGAAAATCCATTCGATGAATTTAGTACTATTTGTTAAGATTTTACTTATTTAAATTACATTTTTTTTTCTGTTCCTCCACTAAAAGCATTAGAAAAGCTTATGGAGTTTTAATTTGCAATTAATGATTTTACCTTTATTCATGACTTTTATTAATGCTTATTTACGTAAAATACTATAAGAAAAATTTGGGTTTCAAAAATCATTTTTAATATCAACGAACGCATTCTATTGAATAAATATAGCTTTGTTTTCAGCTAAAAGAATGTCATCTAGAAAAGTATTCGCACATTCTGATACGAATCCAAACAGTCAAGGTTAGCAGATTTCTTGCTTGTAAGGCAGCCGAAAAAGAAATAGCGCTGATTTGTCTACCCTTGTGTGTGTGGTCACGTATTTTATAGATTCCTTTTCAGATATTATTCAATATGTCATGATTTGCTTATCATAGTAGAGATTAATACAGGCTGACAGCGCAGGTCCTACAAGTAGGGGAAATCAAGACCATTTGAAAAGGCTGGACAAAATGAAGAAAGTCTTAATTTTTTTCCCTGCTAATTCAAAATATTTTAAATATACAACTGGTTTTCCACATTTCTAAACACTAGAAACTTCTGCAATGAACACCCTTTGTTATTTTTCAGATATTTGCGTATATTGCCCAAAGTAATATAATTTTCAAGACCTTAAACTAAGACCTGGTGGGGGCTAATGCATACTAATAGTGGTTGTTGCAATTACACATAATTACCCAGGGTCTTTAAACTCTTTCAACTTACGAAATCCTTAGAACCAAAAGGTTCTTTAGGGGGAACCTTATTCACTACACACATTTAGAATATATCTTAAAATAATATTTAAAGTAGATCACATTTTTTACAGTACTCTATGTAAAGACAATTAAAAAATATTCTATTTGTTAATAAAAAAGATTTAGTATAATTTTTACTCATTAATAATATAAATTTGTAATCCAAATATCACTTACGCATGCATTAAAAATTACGTGGACCGTCGCCAAAAGCCCTTGTGTTGCTAATCAGTGCGACGTTAATATTCTCTGACTCACTTTACGCATGCATTAAATTTAGTAATTGGGATTTGTGCTTGCATTTTTTTTTACTCAAACTATCAAAGTCTATTGAAATTATCTGCAGTTGCCTTTCATATTTTGCATTTGTTTTTGTATTCCATTTTCTTGCTACTCGCAGTGAAAAATATTTTTGATTTAAATACATTGTTCTGAATGGCATTAGACATTTACAGTTCTGTGAGAAATTCTGTTTATTTTGCTTAAATTTGCAACCTAAAATTTAGGAGCTGTTCTTGTTTAAATTTAGATTTTAGCATTGAATCTGTTAATAAGTCGACAAGAGAGTTCCCTTTCCTTCAATATAGGTGTTTTTTCCTCAAACATAAAAAGGTTCATTTTTCATTAGATTGGTTGATCCAAACGTTGTATTAAGAAGCGTAAAATTATTTCGGGGAAACAATAGAATTATTCAGTATCTTTTATAAAATTACAATAAATATTTAAAGCGTTTTACAGGTTAACGTTATATGTATAAAAAGACTTTTCATTTTTATATTAACTCTGGATGGGCTTTAGATATTTGGGGTAATGTAAACTTCATACAGAACGTGAATCCATTTTGTATACACATTTATAATTTTTATATTTTAACTCGTTGACCCCAGGGTTCCACGGAACACAGGTTGAAGACTTCTGCCTTACATAATAGATTTTTCACACAATCATTGTTAATTTACAGGTTATCCCAAAATGGTTCCCAAACTCTTCATAGCTGTATTCTTCGTTGGAGGTGCTTAAAGAGCTCTACCTGTACGATCCATAACTTACGAGAAAAATACGAAGAACAAAATATACCGGTACAAGGATAAAACACCGTATTACACACATTAACAGCACTGTATACAAATATTTAAAAAAACCTGCTCCAAGTGACCACCGGGCATATCGAGGCAGACTTGAGCTTGACGTAGAATGGATCACGTCGCGACAGCGCGGTGTCCGCCGAAGTACAGGCAGCATACAGACGAGCTACTCAGTCTGTTTGTGTAGTCACGACGTCTCGATACACCAATTCGTTGAGATTGTATCATAGGGAAAAAAAATCCAACAACAGTAGAACTTCGTTTATCCGAATCAACTGGGACCGGACACCGTTCGGATTAGCGATTGTTCGGATAACCGAAAATCGAATGCGATCCATGCAGTATATGGAATCGAACACTATACGAATATTGAAAACCATCACATGCGGGAAACGTGCTTGAAGAAAGAGCAAAATAGGCTTGAAGAAAAGCAAAATGTCGCAATTTTACCTTTATTATGCTAAATAGTCACTTATTTCTTGCTGTACCATTATACACCTTCATTTTTTCGCTACAAGGTCTCTGATTCTCTTGAGCAGCAGTACTTGAGTAAGACAGCACTCTGATTGTTGTTCGTACCACTCCATAGCTGTCTCTAACGCAGAAAAACGCGTCAGCGTTTGATGAGCCCTTGCTACTTTCGTTGTTGTTGTTGTTGTCCTCGTCTTCATCCGTTTCATCGTCCTCAGTGTCGGATTCTTCTTGCACGGAAGTCACAATCTCGTCATCATTTAGCATTCAAAATCCACATTCTTCTGTATCGCATGCCATCCAGGTTTCTATTTCAACAAAACTCAACAAAATAGCATGGATACACTCCTAAATTGGAAACAAACTGACCTAATATTCCGCGCAAATATTTACCAAATCGCACCACTGAAATTCCCCAAATATCCCTCAGTTTGGTTTTTCCTGTCACTTTTGGCCTCACGCGAAACAACTGTTGAGTATTGCAGTGTTCGAAAACCTTTGATCCGGATAATCAACGTTCATATAAACGACGTTCTACTGTATGTGAAATGAAAAAAAAATATCAAAAAGATTCTTCAATACCATAGATAAATCAGAAAACAGCTCCGTAAGAAAAATTGAAAAATATATCCCTGATCCCAACTTCAATAGACCCCGAAATATCCTCTTAAACATGTAAAAACTAAATAACTTAAAATATCTCCTAATTTCTAACCCCCCCCCCCTAGAGACGGCTGACTCCTGATTGGACAACCAACTCACTCGCGAATAAATCAATGACCGGCCACCTCGGCGGCCACTCTCACCCGGGAAGGCAAAAGAGAAAAACCGAAAGGTTCCCTCCGCCGCCGACCCGATAAATCAATCATTGTCACTGCGGCGAGACAATCGCTTCGGCGGGGCGCTCGCACTGTGAACAAGAACTAAAAAATAACATAAACAACAGATCACACGCAAACAAAGTCGCTTCCTTAAAAAATAAAGAACAAAAATAAACAAATCCCTCCATATATTAACAAAAATTGGCAAATTAACAACAAAGTCAACTCAATAATTCCTGATAAGAGATTATGATCTCGACTGTGATCGAGTGCTCTGTATAAATGTTCAATACCTGTATGTGAAATGTGACGATCGCAAGGGTTATAGAAGTGGTTGCCGCATGTCCGATCCAGCTGCTGGAGTATGCCCTATCCAGCCCAATCGTGCACAGGTGCACGGAAATGAGCTGAAGCCCCATCATGCACCATTTACTGTATTTTCTCGTAAGTTAAGACTCGTACAAATACAGTTCTTCAGGCAGGAATCTGAATGTTCAGGGTTTGGGCGCTAGTTTTGGTGAACTTATTCTTATGAATCCAATTTCAAAAATCACTTTCAACGCTACCTCTCGTGGCAAATTGATTGAGGAAAGATAATGTCGCCACTAAATCGACGGAAGGGCTTTCTGTTTATTTCTTTTTTCCGGCAATTTGCACGTGTGTTTTTTTTTTTTAATGTTTACTTGATGTTTCTTTTTAAGGGCTTATACAACCTTATTAATGCCAAGGTACAGTCACTCAATCAGGGCAAAAAGATTGATGAGTATTGATTTAGGCTTTTATTTTACATTGTATTTGATGTGAACATTTCTGAATCATAAATTTAAAACTTTTGAGCATAAATAACTGTTTAACTTGAATAAGTTTACTGTACAAATTATATGAATTTGTAATTTATTATATATTTTTATTATTTTGAAGTGATAACTTCTTCAGGTGTGTTTTGCTGAAGAGTGAATTTAAATTAAGTGTCAGGTTCGGGTACGTAACGATAACTCGGTTTTTTTTCGGCTCTAGTCGGAAATCGTGATCAGGTCAGTGACGCGAGCTTAGTTTTGAATTAAAACCATTTTAGGCGCTTTTTTTTTAAGTAAAAAATTCATGCACTCTTTTTCCCGTAACATTTTATTTTCTTTATTTAAATATTACTGCCCTGCAGCCTACTTCCCCACAGCTCTAGTGAATGAACGAGAGAAGACGAAAGCAAGTGAAAGTAATTGAGGAAAAAAGTTTATTCTTATGTGGGAGATCAAAGATAAGAAGAAACGAAGCATGGGATATATATATGTTTTCTTATTCAGTAGCAAGAGCATTTAAACACAAAAATGTACCCAAAGAATTAAAATCCAAAATTTTAATGAAGTTAATTGGCGAGAAAATTGCTAACATTTTTGTTTATGTTAGTGAGAGAGATGACCTCTAAGAGATTACGTGAAAATAAAAAAAAAAATGCATTCATTGTGAAGAAGTACCAAAGCTTTTGTTTGCTTAAAGAAAATTAAGAAAAATAAACAACTTTCACGGCATAAGTTCTCCCAGCCTTACGAAGTATACAGCGTTATACAAATTACATAAACGCTATTTATACATTATCACAACGGTATTGGTGACATTATGTGAAAGGAAGTACAATGTGCACATACACCCCAGGAGATTACCAACTTGGCGAGTTATCTTAAACGCTGGCACTGTTACGATAGTACAGATTTACATTTAAATCTTATATACTCATATATAAATATATAAGAATGCATAAATATTTAAGCATTGCACCTCACAGAAAATGGATTAAATAAACAAATCCACCGATGAATGGGTACAAAAAAATGAACTACTTAGCTCATGCGAAAATGTAAAAGAAAACGTAGTACATCATAACAAATTTATTCTCTTGCAGAGAAGTTTTCATTTCCATCGTGTGGTCATTGGCACGCACACAATTTTGTTTATTATATTTTTAATAAATTTATTTTTTTTAATTCTTGGTATAAATTATTTTGCACACAAAATAACTCATTGTACAGAATACAATTCTGCAGTAATTTTTCCTTCTTGATTATCAAGTAGAATTTCAAAAAGAATTATCAACGAAACACACCCTTCGAATATTTTCTCCTTCCCTTATTACTTTAACTTTTTAAATTGTTAAAAATATAGTAAAAAGTATAGCTAGGAAGTAAAAGAGCTCAAAATAACTAAAATATGATGCGTGGCAGAACAAATATTAAACCTTGAACAATAACACTGAATGATTCAATTCTCAACAGAAAACTTTAGACAGTTACGATCAAATAAACAAGTCCCAAAATAATTTATTTATTCTTATAACGAAAGAAAATATGTTTAGAGTTGAAAGTCTTTAAGGCGAAGTGGAATAAACTTTTGCCATCTGAAGCAGAAACGACACTCAGGGAAAACTTTGATCTATCAACTTTCGAAACCACTGAAGACTGTTGTCAATTTTAGAAAATTGTTAACCACTTTGTAAATGTACACTCGTGGAGAAAGATTAGACTTCTCGAAAGTTGGTGTTTTTTGTCAAAGTAAACGTGATACTCCTTTAGAAACTCTTACGGAACCGATTAAAAGCTATTTCTCTTCAAAATTCTTGCTGTTGTTTTGTTAAGAGGATATCGGAGGATTTGTTTAAGAAAATATCGATAATATTGCTATAGTTTATTTAAGAATTTATAAGAATTCTTTTTGGAATATACAATTGTTTTTCAAAAAAAAAATATTTTCCAGCTATATCAAGATTCAAACTGAATGAAACTTTCATATCCCTGATTTCAAATCGTAGCTCAAATTTAAATGTTTTAAAATTATACTAAATATCAAGCCAAGTAATAATATCCAATATTATTAAAGTATTACAAACTATTACAAAAAATTTCCTCAGAGTAGCTATGGAAATTTTGCACATTGTTCGCGTCTCTGCTTAAAGTGTATTGTTGCAGTAATATGGTTTGTAAATCAAAAATCTCCTATAATGTTAGAGTAGGATGATCTTGGAACAAACAAATATATCTACAAAGGATCTATGTTTCTACAAGGATTTTTCACAAGAAAATTTAGAATCTGTATAAAGGCAATGGAAGGAAGCAACGTTGAAATTAAACATTTGACAGGGACTGTGCGTTTCATTTACGCTGTACAAAATTGTGATTGCGGATTTGAATTGCAATGTTCAACATTTGTTTTTTTTTATTTATTTTTATTTTTTGAATTAGTGCTATAGCAGATTTATGCGTGTGCATTATTTGTTTTTTGGTAGAAAAATTACTGTCATTTCTAGAGAGCCCCAGAATAAATCTCGATTTACTCTATAAATGCCTGTCCGGTAACTAAAGTAAAGTTCATCTGTTGATTAGAGATATATTAAGAGCGTTTTTAATCCAAATCGACTGCCAAGCGAGAATAAGGATAAATAAAATGTTTCCGTTTTTGAACTTTGAGACCAACAGACTGGAAATTAAGAAAGCATGATTCTTTTTTCCTGTAGGGATCCGATAAAAAAGGGTTTTCTGAAAGTGGTCTTTCAAAAGAGGTTGCAGAAAAGTACGGGAGTGTTATAGATAAAAAGATTTTTATTGAACTCTTAGATCTGTAAAAGGAAATTTAGGAAACGTGCTTTTTCCTTTGAGTAGAAATCCTTTAAGGGCAAGTTTTACCAAAACTGACTGCCAGATGATGGTTAAGGTGTTGCTATACTGAAAATTTTCAGTTTTAGAACTTCAAGATCTACAGATTTGAAATTTGGCAAGCAATTTTCTTTTGTTGAATAGAAATTCGCTAACATCACGTTTTGCAGAAAGCAACATCTGAAGGGGTTATGGAGGCGTTTTAGATAAAAATTCCCGATTTTGAAATATTATGCATATATACTTGAAATTTTGTAAGCATATTTCTTTCGTTGAGTAAAGATTATCTAAGAACTGGTATTGCTGAAATCGATTCGCAAGAGGGGATATGGAGATGTAAAAAAATAGACTGCAGTTTTAGAAATTGCAGTTTTTTTTAAATCGTGGTGTGGGCTCTAAGAATGGTTTTCAATAAGTACTAAAGCTTAATGGAAAGACTTAAACATCAATAATTTCACAAAACAGTAAATATAGTCATACAACATCATGAAATATCAGCGAAACATGTGGGCAATAGCTAATTCTGTATATTGTTGTGAAAGACATACTTTTTACTTTAAACATTGTTCGACTTCAAAACTTTAAAGCGCATATAATAACTATTTTTTTCATTAAAATTATCTCCGTAAAACTTTATTTCCATGTTGCCTAATTTTGTGATTAAAAAAATCTTAAATAGTTATAGGATAGAAAAAGTAAGCAAAATTTTATTATTTAATAAAAGCACTTGATAATAATTCACAATGGCGAATGTAATTTAATTATATTATAAAAAACTTATTCTGTTAGTAAATTAAATTTTCAGCCACGCGACTTTGTTCCTTCACCTAAACAAGCTATATTTAGATTTCCTATTTTTTTTTTTAATTCCTGTTTCATTCTGACGCGAAATAGTGTTAATTAAGTGAAATTATTTTAAATTCGTTTCATAAAGTCTTACGTCATCGAATACAATGTTTTCAAAATTTTATTACTTAGTCTTTTTACTGACAAAGAAACCATATTTTGCTGCGTAAGGGTCAGTAAAGAAACTGAAAAAAAATTCATTAAGTATTCCATAACAGTTATTGACGACATTCTCGTTTCACAGAGGTTAATTAAAAATGCTTACTGAATATATATTAAGCAATCAGTGGTGGCACAAAGAAGAAAACTTACAAGAAACTCCAACAAGAAAACTTACAGCAAGAACAAAGATTTCTGAAAATTTAATCATAAAGCCTTCAATTTAACCTTCAAAAGCACGATTCTGCTTAAAGAAAATATTTAATGAGTTTCTTTCTTGAAAAAATTGTTTCTGAAAGGGGAAAAAATAAATTTAATGCTAAGCTAATGAATGTATTTAAATAAATCACACATGAAGCAAAATATTTTTCACTCATAAAAATGCAGTGCTAATTTAAAAGAAACGATGTCAAATACAAACAGAAAATTTAAAGAGGTGATTGTGAGCTTATATTTCTGAAACAAATATTTTTATAACAACTTTATTTCTCTTTTTACAGAATATGAAACTATATGTTACTCTGTTTTTCTTGAGACAAGTAACCGATTTTTTGGGGGGGGGGGAATGCTAAAGATTTTTTTTATAGAAAAAACTGAATTTTTTTTTAGATTTCTGTTATTGTAGTGCAAAAGATGCATGAATAACAAATTCCTAAAAAAATGGTTAGGACATAGAATGATTGTTATAATAGCTCCACACTAGAGGGCTATTTCCGATGGACCTCGCAATTTTGAATCTTGGTCAGGTTGTCGCAAAAATAATTAATTTTTATTTATAACTGATCAGTTTATGATTTAGTTCAAGTTTAATAACCGTGGGAGTTAATTAGTTTCAGCTTATACGTAGATCTTATAAAAGATCGAATCTTTCCTAAGCTGCTACAGTCCTCTTCAAAACTGCTTCTCTTTTCTTTCCACTTTTTCCCAGCGGCAATTCTTGCTTAAAGGATAGCGTAAGAACTAACGACTCACTACTAACGGTTAACGACTAACATCAACACACCCATTGCCATGGTTTAAATAGAACTCAAATTAGCATGAAATCAAGTCATCTCTACGGAAGGTGGTTTTAAACTTAAACCAAACTTAAAGAAGAATTTGCCCAAGAGGATTAATGGAAATATTGTGGATAGGACCAGCTCACAAAATGACCTGGATGACACCTAAGCTGACACCCCTTCTAGAAACTACCACACCATGCCAACGGTAGAACTTTGTACTCTACAGATTTAACGTGCATCAACCCCCTGGTCTTTGGGCTCGATATCACGATATGCCGACGACGAGTCCGTGACTATGACCACTAGGATACCACGACCCCCAAAATTCATATCTATTAAACTTTAAGATAATGCAAAAGTATGTCCAAAAATATGTTTTGGTGAGGTTAATTATTATTACCAATCAAATCACTGCTCATTAGGAAATGTAATTTACGTAAAAACTTTGTTTTTAATTTCACTATTTCTAGTTGCACAGGGTGTCCCACAAAAAATACGATAAAGAAGGAAATGAAAATACGATAAGACAAAAAATACGATAAATAATAATGAGGAATGATGATGCATGAAATTCATGACGGGCTCCGGCGCATTTCTGTGTTCCTGTATGTGATTGGTTGTATATGAATCTTATGCATACCCTAGGCACCAGATTAAATGTAGGAATTCCAGTTCTGTGGCCGCCATGATTGCCAGATCTCACACCGTTAAAGTTTTTCCTAGGAAGTAATCTCAAGGAGTTGATGTGTCGAGACGAAGTGACTCTACAGGGATTCAGTTTCTCGTCTGCACACTGCATGTACTTTGACGGATAGCTCGCTACTGCGACGTGTGTATTAATCCATTCCAAGGCGCTCTCAACCTGCCGCGATATGCAATATACTTTTAACATCTGCCTTTTGAAATGTTTGCAGATGTTGATGTATCCAATGGGTGTTTTTTCCCTGAAACGGTTGTACTTTTCTTTCGTATTTTTCTCACGATCCTACAGATACAGTCCTTGGGCATCTTTTTATGTACTTCCAACGAGAAATCTAGCAGTGCAGAGTTCCGGCGCTGTTTTGGAGACACCTTGTGAATTCAGTTTTTTCGTAAGCTGAAATGGTATTGTTTCTTACAAAAGGAATGGAAATCCAACCAACGAAACTTGTGAATAGGAAATGAGTAACAATAAAACACTTGATAAATTTGTCTTTCAATTTTTTTAAAAAATTATTTTGGGTTTTAAGTTTTTATTCGTAATAATAAAATCTACTTCATAAATTAAATAACTTCTAAATAAGGCCATGGTCATGGTCAATTTTAAGGTCAGGCCCGTTATTGTCAAACTGCAGGCTTGAAACGTTCTGAGAACGAAGGAGACCATTAAGAGGAGCTGATGCACGTAAAATCTATCGAGGCTCAAAGTCCTCCCATTGTCACTAGGTGGTAATTTGGAGAATGTGTTGCCAACTCAGATGCCATCCTCGTCATTTGACCGTGGTTCAGAATTGCAAGGCCGTTACCTCGTGTAGTTTAACTGTGGGGCGTAAAACGAAATCAAATCAAATCTAAATAAATTTAATTTAGGAGAATGAGAGGCAACTGCATTTTTCGAGATGATGTGCTTACCACTCTATTGGAATTCATTTGTAATGAATACAAGTACCTTTGCCGAAAACAATTATCATGCATTGCTACAGGTGAGAAAAATATCTGTGCTTTTTAAAGAACATCACGTGGTATTTGTGTCGTGTAAAAGCGTAAAAGACAAGGATTATTAAAAGAACATAACTGAATTTTTTCACTCACAGAGCTCTGATATACAGTGAGTTATGTTGAAAACTGAGTTGTGGCAATGCAGCTTCGTCGCTTATTTCTCTTCATCATTGCACCAATGTTTAAAATATTGAGAGTAATTGAGATATCGAAAAGAAACTTTACTCATCAGTTTCTTTTGCATTTCTCATCCGCCATCATTTAAGAAATAATGATCAACATTTGTGGATGACCATCATTAAAATCTGAGGAAATTTGAAGAAAGTTGCACGTCCATCTTGCTCGTCAGTCGCGCGTCCATGTTCCCGTTCTTTCAATGTCTTTTCCGGTAGCCACAGATTCGGAAGTTTTAAGGGTTTTCCGGATACTCTCTATATCCATGGTACTCTCGTAAAACGGCCGTACGTGGAAATCCAGATTTACCTCCGAAACGCTATATTCCATCGCTCTGCACCGACCTCCTTTTAAAGACAGTTTGAAAATCATATTTTTAATTACCAATGAATTTTTTTTCATATTTTGCAGGAAATATGTAATATGTTACCAGATATCAATGAACAAATTTTAGTCAAAATATCTTTGACAGTTTCTGAGGCATTAAAGTTTTTAACTTTATTTGTACCGAATAACTAATGCATTTCAAAGTGCTCCAAACACAGCCAGATCCAGTCTACGTTGTCAATATTCTCTCATAATTTTCATTTTATACATAAAAATAAAGTTTAGTGAAGTTTTTTTTTATTTCTTTTTTAAAAATTAAAAAGTTACTTATGTAGAAATTTTTAGTTTTTTCCCCTAATTTAAAATATTTATATTCTCTAATTTTTATTATTTTCCCTATACTTAAATAATAAAAAAAACATTCACTAGCATATATTAACACACCTATAGAGAATATATGTGCAAATTTCCCCTGCAAATGGGCAAAATGTGCTGCGCAGTGAACGTAGTAAATTTATTGATAAGACAAAAATTATATAATTCCCATAAATGAAGGTTTTTATGAGAATGATGATTATATATAAGACGTCAATCACATTTGATAAAAGCAATTATGGCTGTAATTAAGGGATACCATATTATTGTTTATACAATTTATATACTGGTTTTCTTTATATCATTATAATAAATATACATAATATTCAGCAATCAACAAATTTTCAGTTGGAAATGAAAAATTTATTATTTTGATGTAAACATTGGAAATATCAGTGAAAGTGTATTTTAAAGTAAAGCAAACTCTAGAACTTTATACAACATATCTAAATATAAAATAGCATTAATAATAATTTTTGTCTGCTTGATCACAGAATTACTACCTTTATTTATGAATAACTTACCAGTGGGGGGGGGCGCGTACCGTAATTTTTTAACTACATACATCCAAATAAATTTTTTAAAGAACAGGTAAAAAACAAAAAAATTTTCAGCCACATAACTGAGGTCATTCTTTTGCTTATGTTTGTCATATTTTATATTTTTGAATATTTTCTCTTTTTTTTATATTGTTCTGAAGCTTTTCGCTTTTTTTGCAAAAACCATTGGTCATCGCGTCTGTGGACAATTTTGAATGTAGCGTTTCACTATTGTTTAATTTTAAAGTTTCAGCATAACCAATGCTTACCTCACTCACTGCTGCCGTTGGTGCAAGATCAATGCAGACCCATCTTTGGGGCATTTCCTCCCAATACAACGATGTCAACTTTCATTGGCATCTTGGGTTTTGCCAGAAAAACAACGAAGAAGAAGAATTTCATTGCAGGCAAGGCGCTGGTACACTGGCATAATTTTAGCAACTACTTCTGACAGTTTTGTTTTCATACTTTTTATGACTACCTGGTATTTTACTATCTACTTTAGCTATTTTATAAAAGCATCAAAATAGCTTTCCTTCTGGGCATTTGCAGTGCATTCATTGGCTTTGCCTCAGTTGACATACAATGGGGAAAAAAAGAGTTGCTAAAATTGATGTCTTCATCTTATCAACCTCTGGAGCATTGTCAACGATCGCTTTCCTATAAAAGTTCTGTAATTTGGTTATAGTTGCGTCAAACTACTTTGTTTACGAACACCTAATGTCACACCTTTCACCCGCCACTATTTAACTTTGTTCCGGAGTGCTGTTCCTAAACGCTTGGCTACGTGGTTAACACACTCTTCTTTTTCAATGTGTGACGACACCATCTCCGTACATTTTTTTCTCAATTAGGTGTTGGTGTGTTTTTGCATCACCGTCACAAAGAATAGTTGCATGTAGCATTGAAGAGTTAGATATTGATCGACTCTACAAAATGTAGGCCGCATGCATTTCTATACTACCTGAGGAACCATCAAAGTTTTTCTGGCATTTTTCTTAATGCTCGAATTTCCAAATCTGAAACTCGGAGCTCGCTTCACCCAAAATTTTTAGCAGCTTGAATGCATTCATGGCAATATTTGGACAAAACCTCAAAATCAATAAAGAGGTTTGCCAATACATCAATAACAATACCTATTCCATATAGGGACGTATGGCCTCTTTTATGTCACGTCCCATCATATGATACAGTTACATCAACAATATTGTTCTGAACAAGGTCGGAATGTGGATCTAAATTTGTTTATCTTTAGATATGTTGCATTTCAGCTTTCATTTTTATTACACAAATTCTCTAAGCATTAGGGAAATGCTTTCTGAGGGTGTAGCTAAAAATTTTGAGAAAATTTCTCAGGCTGAGTGAATAGCCAAGAATTCTGATGTATTGATATCAAATTTCCTGCAGGGTTTTCTCCTTGACTTGTGTAGATATATTTTTTTTTTCATTTTTCGCAAACAAGTTCCATTTTGGTGGAGAAACCGTACGAACTGTGTGTTATTATGTTCACTGAGAACTCGTTGCAATCACTACGTGGAACATTTTGTAGCAATGAGGTTCACATTGGATTATTAATGAACAGATATTCATCCAATTCATAACTTACATCACTGGTACTCATACCTGATGTACTAGGAACAGTTTCTGTTGAAATTTCATCCCATTTATTATCAGATAATGTATAGCATGCAGGAGATTTTCCTTTCTTCAAATTTCTTATGCAGGCAGCTCTTCCCTTGCTTAGTTGCTCTTTCGGATTTCGATTCTTTGAACTTAGGCTATGCATTTTCACAAAACAAAATAAGCTATGTTAAATTTTGCTATATAGAATAGAAAATATTTATAATTTTAAAATAGATTGCAATATAGAGTTTTAGTTCTGAAAAGAACTGTTTATTATTTGTATGACGAAACCAAAAGAAAGCTGTTTTCACAACGATGTTGGGAAGACAAAATAAACAAACTTTACACGAAACAGTTTGAGTTATAGTTAATTTCGTGTTACCAAATTTTAGGAAAATATTTAATTCATATGTAGAGTAAGAAAAATAACACTTGAAGAAAATAAAAGTACCACTCAAAATGAAAATAGAATACAATACAAAGGTGTAATTCTGCAGCTGTTACAAGCAGCGGCGCGGCGTTTGACGGATGTAAACAAAGGGGCGTGGTCAAACAGGTGAACGATATGAAACGAGCATAACTTCCATAAAAATTATTGGAATTGAAAAATTATTTTTGCATTCAGTAACAATGATTACAAGCATTAATAATATGCAAAAAGTGAAAAATTGAAAATTTGATGGATTTTCACCAATTTGAAAGTTTTTACTGTATCTTAATCTTAATAACTTGCTATTGCTGCAGCAGAAACCAGTATAAGATCTTTTCTTACCACCTATTGTTCCATACAGGTGTTGCCAATTTCAACGCGTTACACTGGTTATTTGCATTCCCCCGTTATTTGTGTACGCACGTCTGTACCAGTTATTAAGGGCTATTTTTAAAATACAACTATTTGTCATAAAACGTTCTGCCGAGTCGCTAGCGTACGGTAGCAAGTAAAAGGATTCGTGCAGCATCACATTAATAGATGGCTCTGCTAGCATAACGGCCTCGATGAATTATGCGCTGAATCAGGTATCAAATAGAAAAAAAAAAGTAATCGATTAAGCAAAAAACTGAGTGAATTCTTAGTACGAATCAAGTTAGTTGAAATAGCCTTTAGAATAAATTTGTTTATTCTGGCTCCTTGGAGTGAAGATACTTAGTACTTTTAATTGACGAGTTAATCTTTTTCAACATCACTAGACTATCTGTTGTAAGAGCGAAATTAATTTTATGTAAAAGCAGGAAGCCCATAGATGCTGAAGTGATGGTCCAGGATAATTTACTTTCTCATTAGTAATGAAATTAAATTTAGATTAAAATAAGTAAGACTAAACTGACTCAATTAAGTGAAGTAAAATTTTCATAAAAATTAGTTTGAAAACGAATTAATTTTTTGTAACTATACCAGTAATATATATTACCTTAATCTTCAACTAACAATGCATCAAGTATCATTGAAAATAAAATGAAATAATCGAGTAATTTAGGATAGTTGTAAAATGCCCTTTTTAGACTCTAGACATTTAAATTATATTTTTCCAATTAGGCCCCTTTGAGGACAGATAATTTTGACACAACCCGTGAATAACTAATAATTTTTGAAGCAAATTATAGTAATTTACTAACTGATATTTCAGCCAGTAATAGTTCCAAGCTAAACTTTAACTAATTCAATCTAAACTAAGAATCTTTTTATGTAGTCGTTAAATTGCATGAACTAACGAGAACTAATTATTATTAAACTAACTTTTAATTTTAAAGAGATTCGAGAAGTTGCATTAGAGTGAAGATCTTAAGATTCTCACCAAATTCAAATACATTGAATTGAGAGAGTTTGTATAATCTGTTTGATATATTCTGTACAATTCCTTTCAGAAGAGCGTCTTCTAAGTCTTACGATCGTTTTCACTGCGGATAAATCCAGGGTTTTAAACAGCTATAATGTAGTTAAAGAGCTGTAAGCGCGTAGGTTTAAGGAGTTAATTAGTAACTTCTCGATTTATTAGTTAATTTATTATGATTAAATACTTTAAGGGGAGATGTATCAGTTTAACAACATTAATTTTGCTGAGGAATTGCTGTATAATATCAAGTAAGTAAAACTTGTTTAATTTTTATTTCTTTGTCGTTCATGATACTTCAACTAGTTAATACAACACCAGTACCAATTAGGTAGTTAATACTAGAATTAGTATATATTTTTCAAAATCTTATTTATGAATAATTGCATAAGGAATTGAGATTAACCGCTTAAGAGGTCAATTTTTTTTACCCAAAATCTTCCAAAAAGGGCACAGTTTTTTATTGCATATAACTAAGCAAAATATTTAACAGTATGCAAAAATATAATTTTATTTTAATTTTCAATTTTAAAGTTTTCACACTGCTTTTTATTTTATAATTAGGGAACATACAAACCTATAAATGCTTGTTTTTTATAAGTACACTCTGCATGCTATAAAGAACGTATCATATATCTTAAAACAATTTCTTTCGTGCTTAAAAAAATTTCACATGTTCGTACCTCTGTGTGTGTGTGTGTGTGTGTGTGTGCGTGCATAATTCGAAGCATGTGTAATGCTAAGTCTTACATTGCAATAGGAACAGAGATAATACCAGCTTTTTTGGATTATCTTTCCATTTTCATTTCTTCCCAAGCAATAAATCTCACAACCCTGTTCATTATCGAATATTTTCAAGAATCTAAATTCCTGCCTGCAATGAAAAATTCCCGCCTTCACCCCAAAGAAAAGCTCGGACGAGACGTATTTCAGTACCATAGACAAAATGCATCTATTAAAAACACACACACACACACACACACTAGCACTAATAATCTCACGATAAGCATCAATAATATGTGTAAATCAAAAGTAGAAAGAAGAAAATATTGATGCCCATGTGTGCAGCATACGAGCAAACCGGTTGTGGGAGCCCATATGGTGCACGGGCAAACCAGTTAAGGTGTTAAAATATCGGATGTCAGTATCATATCCAGAGAGAATATAATGTGTTGCAAAACAATTAAGGCAAAAAGTTTTAGATTTAAAAAGTATTTTTGTTGCTTGATAAATTCTTCAAAAGTTTTCCATCCCACATTTTATTGGATTTATTAAAAAAACATAGTGTGTGTGTGTTGTTCGATATGGCTAAGAATACTCAGCAAAAAGATTAAAATGTATAAAAAAAACAGGTTATGATGTTAATTTACTGAAGGCAACACAACTAGCTTAATTAATTTACTAACACGAAATGATCAAGAGAAAATTGTTGAGAAATCAATCTTGTGTTAATTCCCTAACGAAAAAATTCTCTTTGTAACCGCCAGAGGGCGGCTGAACGCTATATAAGTAGATACTTTTGTTTCTGTTTACACACACACAGTCACTCTATACTCTGAACTTGTACTCTGAATGTAGCTCTCACAGCTTGAAGGTGCCAGGCCTAATAACACTGGATAAATAAATTGTTAAGTTTATTGTTAACGATGGCTCTCTTTTTATCGAAGATTGCATTTAATTGCCTGAGCATTGTCTTACAAAATATATCTTGTAAGCTTTGAAACATTTTTCCAAAATAGTTCGAAATGCTTTTAGAATGCGATGAATTAGTTATGTTCTGCAAATACTTTGTATTGACTCTCACGCGTCTTTGCTCTTGATTAACCTCTTGGGCTACTTTACAATATTGTTTCATGTGATATATACAACGATGCAGATGCAAATGAGCATTTATATGCATATAGACAGTAAAATAGTGACAAAAGGCAGCTAAAGTGATGATAGGCCTCAGTTTCATTTGGATGTTAGAAAAGCGATACGTGACGGCTTAGAAGCAATTAGGAGAATACTAAAGGAATATCGAACAAGATTGCTGAGGATTGACTCAATAGAAAGATTACTGAGTAAACTGTCTTGAGGATATGAGGAACAAAACTTGTCCTGTTGGGATGAGATTTCAATAAATATCTCAATATTAGTATTGTTACGAATTTTGTGTAATAAATGCATAGAATAGAGTAAATAATTTATATTTGGATGTGTAATACGTTAATGTGACTATCTGTTTTACTTATTTTATGTTAAAATTGTAAAATTCGTAAGCAACATCGTTCCTTAGATAATAAAGGCGATTCAATAGAAACTTTGCGAAATCTTGGTGATAGAGCCAAGTTGCCATCATTTTTGTGACCATGTTGGCTCCTTGGTGACCATTTTGGCGACTTTAGCGATCATTTTGGCCACCATGTTGGTGACCATTTGGGCGAATTGGCAACCCTATGCATTCTTCTGGAAATTACAGGAGAAATCGACTAAATCATGATCTATGACGAAAAAGGATTTTTCGAGAAATATCTGTGCAGACTTTTGCCTAGCGATTAGTTAGCATTGATTTAACCGTGAAGAGTTGACCAGGGATTAGTTCTCACTTCAGCGGTTGAATAGGACGAGCGATTTCTTGCAAATCTTTAAACATACTTGTATTTTAGAAACTGTATCTGTGAGCTGTAGAAAGTGTGAAGGTCTTCTGAGATTTATTCTACGAATATAGCTGCTGGCTTGCTCTTTGCGACTGAAATCCTCAAACTCCTATCAACGTAACAGTATTACTATGTTCTTCTGAGACTACAAAATTATGGTTAGAGAAATCGCTCCAAGCGTGTAACTATTCTTTATATTTTATTCTAATTGGAATAAAAGGAATGTGTTAAGTTCGACTGTCATGTCCGACTTCGCGGGAAAGTGTAACAACATACGTCATTTGTATAACGAAAGCTCTATTTTTGTATCATGCGGTTTATAAGCATAAAAGAAATATATATATATATATATATATATATATATATACATATATATATATATAATATATATATATATGCATATATATATAATATATATATGCATATATATATATAAATATAAAATATATATATAAATCTTTTCTATTATGACTATAGTTATCTTAGGTATATAACTATTTTTAGTATATTTTTTGAAATATATATATATATATATATATATATATATATTGGGAAAGATATAGGTTTATAATTATATATGGTTCCTAGTAAAAAAATTATTTGAAAATTTACTTTTATAGTAAATATCATTAAAGATAACTGTTACAAGATTATGACATGGAAGGATATTAAGGTATCCGACTGGTTGCGACAACTCTTTTTTAAAAAAAGGAGATATGGGGATTTTTTTTTTATTTTTAGATTTTTTTAGTGCATTTTAAGAAAAATGTGCTAACATTAAGAAATGAAAAAGAAATTATTATTACTAAAATGGGAAAAATAGGTAAAAATTGACAAAAAAATAGCATAAACGCGGCTCATATTGCACCAAAGGTTTATGAACAAATTTTCAGTTTTTTCAATCTAATGTATTGCTATATTATTCAATTTTGAAATGACCTTCAGGATAAGAGATATTTTTTTTACAAAAGCAAGAGCACTTTATCTCGGTTACTATATGAAAATGCTTAAAAAGACAGTGATTATATTCACATAAGGGACTGTAAATTTTGTAATAAAGCAGTGATTGGTAAATCTGAAGGTTAAAACAATTCTACTATTACACAGAGCTTACAGAAAAAATTTCAGTTAATTATGTTCAAAACTTTTTGAGCAATCGCTGACCCCCGTTTGCTTATTTTCAAAAAATCGCATTTCAAGTAAAACGCGTTTTAAAGTATGGCCTCTTGCTTAAAGTAATGGCATCTGCTTTTACTAAAACACTTGTAGTTTTTATTCTAGTAAACGGAAAATGATAAATTTGGTATTTTTATAAAGCTAATAAAATGACCCATAAAAAAAATCATAAAAATTATTTGTCAATTTTTGGCAAAATTCACACAGTTTTAGGGTAGTCGGATACCTTAAGTTCTTCATTAATTTACACTTGTATTTCATTACAATATTACAAAATATGTGCTCAACGCTTCATGTTTTACAGATATAAAAGTGAAACTCTCTAAAAATAAAATATATTTTTTCATTATTTTCCTATTTTAGTGCTACAAACGTAATACGTCTGTCTCATTTGTAGTAAATAACTAATTCTCCCGTTTTCTATCCCAAAACCAATTTCCTGTTTCCTACTTATCAATCCTCCCTCTAACCAATTAACCTCCTTTGACGCACAAAGAATTTAATTAATGTCACTCTCTGCCGATATAACAACTCCATTAGGAAGAATTGCTGTAAGCTCTGGACTCTATAATTAAAGGTCGCGCTCGGGCAAAGGGAAACGGGCCGTGTTGCTATTTCTAAGATGCTAGATAATGTGTGAAATGATGTTAACTACTGGCTCTTAATTTTCTGTATAAGTTACACTAATTTAAAGTTTTTAAATAGAAATTTTTGAAGAAAAACGACTTGAAGATTCTTAAGGTATCCGAACACGTTGAAAATGTCCAAATTCAGTCAAGACTGATATTTTTGTTTTTTATTTTATTGAATAGAGCTATCTTTTGACTTTACGAAACATACTTTGTTTTGTTTCTACTCTAACTAGAGGCCACATTACAATCAATTTTATTAATTTAGAAAAACCGGAAGTGGGGTTTTGATCTACCAGAAGGGGACATTTAAATTGCTCAAAATCTGTCATGGCAAGTTTGATAACTCAAAATATTACGCATGCATTTCTATAAAACTTTTTGAACCTGATATTTATGTTATTTTCTAGAGAATGTACTAAAATATTTCTTGTTGTATGAATATTTTTTGAGTTATGGCTTCTTATTTAAATAATGGTCTCATAAAAAGTGTAACATTTCTTATAATGTTTACTCAATCATCTCTAAAATTTTCAAATTTTAATAAAAAACTAAAATTTTAGTACATGTTTTAAATAAATGCATCTAATTTGTTTTAGTAATACTTTTACTAATATATATTTATTACTTTTTTCTCTAACTGCTTTGGAAGTCTTCCAAAAATATTGCTAAAATTTCACTTATAATTGCGATTTTTGTAAAATTCAGGTAATTTATTTTAAATATTGATAGTTAAATAGTAATATTTATTGGTATTGAGTCCTAAAAGAGCATTTATAATGTTTTAGTATGCTATTTTGTTAAAAAGTTGTCTGAACGTGTTCAGATACCTTAAGCTTGGAGAAAAAAATAATACACATGATGGACCCGATTTTTAAAAAAATCATATTATCGAAACTCCTGCACATATTACAATGTAGGAAACATGAATGTAAAGAGAGATGTACCAAGTTCTTTTTCTGTTACTAATATTTGATGTGGGATCCTCTTGTTATCCGGCATACGTACAATCTGTAAGCCACTTCATTCCATACTTGTTGTAGCATCACTCTATCAATGGTTCCTGATGCTGCACAAAGGCTTACTCGTCGTCCTCTGATATTTGTTGTGTCCATTGCAAATGATACGGCTTGAAATTTTAGTTTTTTTGTAACATTTACCAAACCGTTATCTGGGGCGTTCCATGTTTACAGAAGACAACTCTCGTAGACTTCCGTGGATTTCGAACAAAACACTCAGCCTCACCCTCTCCACTGCTTCTGTCGAGACTCTTGTCCGGATCCTGCTTTTCTCTTTATACAAGCAACCTATTTTGTTAAACGGATTATACCATCACAGAATGCTCTTGTTAGTTGGTGCCTCTTTTCCGTAGCGATTTCAAAATGCACGCTGCCCCGAAATAACTGAAAACCCCCGTACATGCTCATATAAGCAAAAACACTTCTCTGTCATTGTCTCCATGTTTAGATTTTAGTCACAGTGATCTTCAATATGCGGTTGATCATGCTGGGAAAAAAATTGGCATATTTTTCTTCTCATTCATGCATCACGTATTGTAAGATATGGAGTTAGTTTTGAAAATAGGACTTTTATAAAATCAGGTATATCCTTTGTGTTCACCCCATTTGTTTAACTTTTTCATTAAGAGTACCCATCATTTTTTTTTCTTAAAATATATGCGATAAAATGTTGCTCTGTGAAATCGTATCGTACACCATCACAAAACAAGAACGTTAGTAGTTGAGGATTCAAACCTGGTTCCCTCCGTGTAGAGGGGGAATATACGTTGAAATCTTTCAAGACCCAGAGTATTCGCGGTGGCGTGGTGTGGAGTTCCACTAGCGAGGTTTGTTGAAAATCTACCCCTCGGGTTGCTTTCATAGTTTGATGAAGAATCACATCCAAAAAGTACACCTTTAATAACTACCGCATTTCTTGTTGTAACTCAATAAAACTAGTATTAATGGTAATGGCTTAGAGCAGAGGTTCCCAAGCTTTTTATTCCCATAGACCCCTTGCCGTGTTTTTCGGTTTTGGTTAGACCCCTACTTACCTAATAAATGAATTTTTGCAAATTTACCAACTTAAATGTCTTTTTGACAGCTTGTATAGCGCTAACTTTAAAAGGTTTAATTTTCTAACTGTAGCGAAAATATAGTGTTTAAAACCTAAGACACACTTGTTAATTAATTAAATTAAAATTTAATTAATACATAAAATAACTGGTGTATAAAATAACTAAGCTACAAACAAATGCTTTTAATGGGAGGGCTGAATCTGGTGCTTCCAAAGTTGCTGATATCCGTTTTAAATTTTACTTTAAGATCTCTTAGTGCCTATTCCGTTCAGTTCTTCTTGTAATAAGACATTTTTTTTTCTTTAAATGTGACCTAATTAATCCAATGCCTACTATAGTATTACTATAGTCAAAGAATTCTCAAACCTAGTTTCAAAATTTGAATAAATGGTACTTAAATGTTGAATGCAGGCTAAAACGTCCTTTTCCTGGCAGATTGTGTGTGACAAATTGATAAACTAAAAAAATTCGGGACGTCCATTATTATACTCTTTTAACTTAATTCTGGCAAGAAAAGCCGAAATGTTGGTCCTTGTAACTGCAAATTAACTTCATTATATTTATAAATTTAGTAAATAAATCTGGTTTCCACGTTTAATTTTTCTTTTAAAATTAAAGTCATGTCCTGATTTAATGAAAGCTACTATCGTAGACCCCCATTTACACCTCATGGACCCCAAAATTATTTTTTCGCTGACGTGGACCCCTTGCAGGTTGTCATAGATCCTTGGGGGTCTATATAGACCACTTTGGAAATCACTTGCTTATAGAGCATTAATTCTCAACTTCAGTGCTGCGGGACTTTTGTGTGCCGCCAATTTTTTTTTAATTATTATTTATATTCTGAGAAAAAAATAAAATCTAGAACCGAATCTTTCGGCCGTTTTATAAAAACCAGCCAAGAGTATTCGTGGTAAATTTAACTTACCTTTTCCTGCATCAATAGATATAAAAAAGTTGATTGGGTTCATAATCCATTTGTGATAACGGATACATCTGAAATATATGAATTAACTTTGAATGAAGAAGAAAAACTAATTTCACTCTATAATAATCGAGATTTAATTTCAATACATTCGGAAGAGTTTATTAGTTCACATTTTAAATTAAAATGGAAAGTGATTATCTTATTACAGCCAAAACAGCTTTAAAATACTGTTATAATTCTCTACATCTTATTTGCGTAAAATCGGATTTTCAGCACTAACAAATAAAAAATGAATATAAAAAGATTGAGAATTTTTAATGAAGATGACGAAGTCAGAATAGAGCATTATCATTTTTACGATCCAATATAAATGAAACCGCCCATCCGGTATAGTAGTTAGTGATACTGACTGCGGTGCCATAGGGTCTGGGTTCGAATCCCGGAGAAGGCATGGATGTTTGTATTGTAATCTTTCACACACACACATGACTTTAAATTTCTTCTTCCTTTGTGATGTGTGCGCTTTAGGCTTACTTCTGTAATCCCCCATGTGATACTTCGTGGTGCACGGAATTTTTCTTATAAATGTTCTCAATAAATACACTGGTGTAAGAAATCAAGAGAGTTTTCAGACTTAATAGATTATCTCTAGAACTCCTGAACTGATCTTAAGGAAATTTGATATGTACATACATTGATACAATACAAAACAAATAACCATTCAACAATTCCAGTACACAAGCATGATCGAGCGTAACAGTCGTTGGAGGTGGAAGGTATAAAGCCGAGGTTGCAGAATAATTAAAAGAACTTGTTAATAGGAGGTGTGGCCCCCTCTTACAGCTATACAGGTCTCGCTGCGTGATGTCACACTTGAAATAAGGTAGTTTATTTATATATATATATATATATTTCAAAAATATACTAAAAATAGTTATATACCTAAGATAACTATCGTCATAATAGAAAAGATTTAGCCACAGAAATAGCCTATATATATATATATATATACATATATATCATTTCTTGTAACAATTGGTCCCACTTTTTCAGCAACGTGGTTTTCATATCCTAGATGGTTCTCGGAAGGGAGTTGCAATTTCCCTCATCAGAGCGCCCCAGACAGACTGTCTATAGGGTTGAGGTCTGGATACCTGGCTGACCATTCCCTGCAGCAAATATCCTCACTCAAGAAATTTGTCGACCAGAAGAGCTTTATGTGTCCTCGTGCTATCGTCCATTAAAATGAACTCCGGGCCACAGGCACTTTTGAAACGGCGAACATAGGGCGCCATCATCCCTACACCTCACACCAGTCACAGAACTTCTTTCAAAGACATGGGGAAATGTACGGCTATCCAATATGCGGCCCAGACCATTAAACTTCCTCCACCATAATTGTCGATTTCTCGGACATTGGAGGGTAGGTAATGGGTCTCTGGTTCTCTTCGTATAAACGTACGTTGAGAATCGGTGTTTAGGCTGAAACGGGACTCGTCGGTGAACAGAACGGTCGCCCATTGATCCATACTCCAATCTCTATGCTGTATGCGCCATGCTAAATGGACTCTCCTGTTCATAGACGTGAGAGGGACGTAAAATGTAGGCCTTCTGGTAAACAACTCTCTCTCTCATGATGTCTTTTTGAAACAATAACTCTTGATACACAGGTTCCTGTGGCTGCATACAACTAACGAGAGAGCTGAGAAGCTATAGCCCCTCTGTTACGCCTCGCTATAGTCGACAAACGGGGATCTTCTCTTTCCATCGTGGCTCTTGGACGACCTTTCCCAGGCTTTCCCTCGATATATCAGTATCCTGGAATTGTTTCCATAAGTTACACACGACGATGGGCATTAAATTGAACTTTCTACAAATCTAGGATTGGCAATGGCCTTCTTCTAGCCTCCCAACATTTCGTTACCTCATTCCATCATAAAAAGGTCGGTGGTTACTTATTTTTAATGTTATAATTTAAACTGAACCGATTCCTTCAAACCAACACCAAGAAATTTGCCAAAGTGTGCTAGCGAACGAAACATGTTTTACCTTGCACGCTCTTATAAAGCGTGTTTTTCTGCTGACTCCACCAACACACACGTATACGATTAAGTATTTGCCGTACTAGATTTGCATTTTTATATAAAAGCAGTGGTTTTTCATTCAGTTAAGATCTTCTCATGCAATTCAATAAAATATGCAAATTCTCTTAATTTCTTACACCATTGTATATACCTTACCACCATTGTATATATTGTCCAGCCTTAATGTGACCCTATAGCTAATTCCCGAACGGTTCGGTTTAGATATGCACTTCCAATTTGAAAAATGTTTTTAAAAAGGTAAAGAATGTGTTTACGTGCTTTTCGAACAAAAAAACTCATTTACAGAAAAATTACAAAAATTAAATTTTTATACGGCCCCCAGGTCATCTCACTTATATTTAGGAAAAGATTCAGTACATAAATACAAAGTAAACACAAAAAATTTCATTTTATTACGATAAAAACTAACCGAGTTATGCCTACATAAATTTGAAGCATCCTAGTTGCTCAGAAAAGGGGGTCGGATATAAATTGAGTTTAGAGAACAGTAATTCACTATTTACAAAAAGAGCAAATGAAACACATCATAGTAATGTTAAAACATAGCAGTAAACATCATAGATTGACAATTTGTATTGCTGTATTGAAAACAATTAAAATTAAACTAAAGAAATACAACCTGTACCGAAAAGATTAAAACAGCTTGTTTTAACAAATAGCAGCAAAATAATACAGAATTTGCCGTTTAAATTATAGGATTAAGGGGAATCATGCGCCGATCATGAATGAGGGTCTTTATTATATCAGAATGACCAAATTAACTTAAATAATGGTGAAGGCACGAGGTGTGACACGAGACAAGAGAATACGTCTATGACAACTCATAGTTTTATACAAACGTTGGACAGCACGGGCAATTGTACAATAAGATGTCTTCGAGTGGGAAATTTAATGGCATAAAGTCTTGCCGCCTCTGTCTTATTTCGATTACACTGCCCATAAAACAGTACCATTTCGCTGTATTCTTCATTTGAATACATCTCGTTCTCCCGAACTATAGAATTTGTAATATTAGAATACGAGTGTACGCAATTGCAAGCGACTACACAACAGATTTTTAACGTTCGTCATGATCAGCAAAAACGCAGTAAATCAGACTGAAGCCATAGCATATAAGTCTATTTTTTGGAACCGCTTTTGAAATGTTTTCTTCTTCCAAAATATTTTATTGTTTCTATGTTTTACACGTAAACAGAATAAATTTTATTTCTTAAGTGCTCAATTATTGTATTATTAATGTATGCTTTTAAATTTAAAAACGATTTACATAAAAGTGACGTGCAAGAGCGAAAGTTTTCTGGCAGAGTTCCAACTAATTTCACTTTGGAGACGGACCCTTTCTAGCTTCTTGAAAATGGCTAAAATCATGGGTAAAATATATGTTCTTCGAAGTTCCATAACTAGGCCAGTTTTTATCGTAATAAAATGAAACTTTTGTGTTTACTTTGTATTTGTATACTGTATATTTTCTTAAATATGTGATAGGACCTGGGGACCGAATAAAAAATTTCTAAGTGGGTTTTTTGGTTCGAAAAGCACGTAAAAACATTATTTACCTGTTTTAAAACATTTTTTAAATTGGAAGTGCATATCTAAAGCGAACGGTTCGGGAATTAGCTATTGGGTCACATTAAGGCTGGACACTCTGTATATAAACGAAGGTATCAAAAGTAAATAAGCTTAAATTTCGTATTAAATGAATTCTGATAATTAATTTGTAATTAATTATTCAGTATACATTTTTTATCGTTGTCGTACATATGATTTTATTTAACATTGAAAATTATTATCATAAACAATTTGTGACGGATATGTACGGTTCTTCCCTAATCCTCTATGTATCTCTTTCAAATTTTATTTAATTCAACCAATCTCCACCGGGAGCCAAAGCGTGATTTATGTAAATGAGATATTTTGTATAAGTTCAGGTTTCGCGAGTTAACGGGAGAGAATGAAATGAAATGAGAAAGAGTTGTAAAGTGAAGAAGTAGATTTTTAAAGTAAAGTGAATCGAAGCATCGGAAAATCAACTCGCAGTCGTTGACAAATTTAATGTGTAGAAAAGCTACAAGCAAACCTGAAAAGCTGAAGATTGAATTCGTAAATTCAAGAGTAAATATCAGCCTTTATCCAATCTATCCGGAATCACAGTATATCACAAGATGGACCTGCTGAAAGATAAGAATCAGGTTAGTGATTTAGAAACTATAAATACGTGTACGTGTGTTAGTGTAATTGTACGCGCTGACATTTCGTGGATTCAGTTCAGATTCCGTAGTTCCGCTAATAGTTACCCCTTCTCATTCTCCACTGTGTTTTATTGTTCTTAAATTTGAATAGTGTATATATAACCTTCCTTGATTAAGAGGTATCAATAAATATTGTGATTTGAAAAGATGTCTTTTGAATTCCTTAAGCCGCCTACACATCTAGAAATGAGTAACACTAGACGGTGGGATGATAATCTTAGGGGAGGTTATGTTCCACGACAAATTTACATAGTGTATTACAGATAAGTAAAATTCTTTTAAACTTATTTTATGGTTAGTGGTCCGAAAAATTTTGAAATTTTTCAAAGTGTTTTTGTAACAAAAAAAGATTGAGAATGACTGGTTTAGAGGGAAGTAAACTATATGTAGAGTTAATGGATCAGTTAATTGACTTAATTAAAATATTTATGCTTTTTTTTAAATAGAATTTTTTTTTGTTCATTGTGGATATTTTTAGTGGAAACGCTTCAAAACTGAATCACGCGATTGTGCGTTGATAAGCTGCAACAAAGCACCGAGGATAGAAAATTTTGCTGCAGAAGCATTTACAGTTTCTGTAGATTTCCTTCCTAGGAGACTTTCAAATCCCAACTCATTTGGAACGTTCCTTTTGATCCCATGTCTATTTTGTATTCATTAAATTAGTCTGTATTTTATAAATATGGAACAAGGGAAGGAATACTTCGCTTTCCTTGTGAATATCCGTCAGAACGCTGTTGTTAGACACCGCAGTTTACTAGTGAGTCGAAATTATATGTTTTTTCAAGCTAAAAAAGATCAAAGTGTCTGAGACTTTATTTGAAAATACAGTTTGTCGTTTATAACATATTTTTATGAAGAAAACCTTTGATTATAACGTTGGATCTAAATTAATTTCACAGTTAATTTAGATCGGCTCTCTAACAGGATTTGATTGTATTCGGTACCATATTTATTGCGTGTGTATATGCGTGGATGGGTGCACTTCTCCCCCCCTATATAATCAACCCTTTATATCACGTCAAACGATAATCTGGAGTGATAAAACACCAGAAGATTCTTCCGGAAGATGCTCAAAGAATCCAGGAAAATTTTTGGTAACAAAAGATAATTGAAGACCCGCATAAAGAGGGTTGTTGACTAAGATTAAAGAACGTATTTGTAAGGAGGGGAAATAGGAATGGCAAAAGCGAAAAGGGTTGAGAGAGTAGTTTGTTTTATGAAAGGTTATATTTCAAAAGAATTACCTCTTGAAGTTGTTCAAACAGAATGAGTTTGTCGAAATATGTAGGGAGGTAGGATTTTGAGGGTACAATAGAATATTTCAATACATACCCATGAAATACGATCTCTTTGTATTTTAAGGAGATACTCGTAGTGAAGCAGAGTGATATGCTTAATAGAACGTATCCCTGCGAATATTTTAATTAATTCTGTGCAAAATTATAGCTTAAAAAGCAACATACATTCGAAACACCCTGTTTTTTCAATTAAGCTGATATTAAGGACACATTTTTTGAAAATTATTTTCGCCTTTTCTGAATATCTCTTGATTACACCATTAGCAGATTTTCTGAAGCAATACAAAAATATTAGATGTAATTTATAGATGTAAAATATTTGTGTTAATTTTCAGTATCACAGACGTGTAATTAATTTTTTCGTGTATATATATATATATATATATATATATATATATTTCTACAATAGAGATTTTATTTCCTGAGGAATTCTCTTTTTTTTGTATTATGGGGTTTGCACATCAAGCTTATGTGTGTATGTAATATTTTCTATAAGGATTTATACGTATATTTAGATATAATCGATTGTGAAAGTGGTAAATAAATTATATCTCGTATCTAAACAATATAAATTTCTGAAGAAATTAGATTATGGCGGACCATGAAACTTCCATAATACTTTCGAGTCAGCATTTGTAAAATGAAATGTAGTTCCTGAGGTTGTCATCTTGTATCTAGCTATTATTCAAATAAATTGCGTGTTCAAATACTGAGGATGTGTTGCATAGTGCACACTAAATTTATCAGGTCCTCAAATGGTTTGGTGTGACTAATTCTGCTGACTAGTCATGGTCGACGTCGTCCAAATCTTAGGTTTCAGTCCTACTGCCACGGAAACCCGCCTTGCAAAGGGCTTGATGTAAATATGTCAAGGCTCAAAGTTCTCATGTTGGTATGATGTGGATATTTGAAAAGTGCGATGCTACTCTACTGTCGTTTTTGTCACTTGACAGAGGCTCAAAATTATGAGGTCTGTTGCCAATAGCCTTCGTGTTTCTTTTTAATGTGGCCTTAATAAAAAAATATCAGTCAGTGAGTACAGTAATACTTAATTATTTCGGAGAACTTAGAGATTTTTTATGGCAAGAAATATTTTTAAAAACAAGAAAAAGAATATTTGTTTTCCAAATAAATTAATACAGAATATTTGTTCGACTATAAAAATATGGATCCTCAAAATTTTTTAGTGAACTCTTCCAGAATTATACTTCTACAGGTGAAATTTTTAAGCAATTGATCAACTGAAAAGATAATTCACTTTAAAAAAACATAGAAAAATTAACCACTACAATATATATATATATATATATATATATATATATATATATATATATAGATATATATGTATGTAACAGTTATAATTTTTTCTTTCTCTTCGTTGTGGGAAATATTACAATTGTTATCCAGTACAGCTTCAATATATTGATTTACTGATTTACTTTTTTATTAATAATTATTTTACATAAAATGGTATAAGTTCTGCATTTTCAAAGTTATTTTACAAAATCAACTCAAAAGTCCATTACTATTTCATTCCATTGTTCAATATATCTATGGCTTTCGATTCTTCCTTTATTTGAAGGTTGGGCTTTTAGATGTTCCTACAATGGTTAAAAGAAATACTTGCTTATAGATATTATTCCAAAGAAAACTAGTGTATTCCTATAGTTCTATTAAAAAAAATCGCATTTATTGATTTACGATCTTTCAAGCAATCCTTAACTTTTTCAAAGGAGAGTTCTAAAATCTTTTTTTTTTCTCTTTTTACGTTGGAACAGCGTTTATGGAAATTGAATGTAGAATATGTGAAGATTAAAAATTTGATATTTTAAGTATTTTTTTTTTATACTTTAAGAAATTTTTGAAATGGTGTACATTTTTTAAAATGATATTTGATCATTCTTTTTTAAGGGCATACTTCGTTAATTTATAGCCACTTTTGGGGTAGGGAGAAGGGATTTCCATTTTCACCCGAGTGAATGACCGCTTTTTAACACACTTTTATAAGCTTCACTTGTATGTAACGGAATCTTTAAACTCCATTTTTACACACTTTAAAAGGACAGATTAATACAAAATTTGGTCACTTGTCAGGACCACTAACAATGCAAGAATTTAATAATTTTTTTCATTGTTCTGATCAGGATCATCAGGATTAATCTCCTCCCATTTTCAGATCTCATTCCGCATCTGGCAACTAATTTCAGATCCTATATCTAGATCTGAGACTAAAAAAAATAAGTTACGACTTAGTTCGATTAACTATAATAGAGGGTTTTTTAGTTTTCTTTAACTATAATTTATTTTTTTAAAAAAGGAGTTTTCCAAAGGATAAAAATTCCTGAGTTTGTGAAATTTTTTATTGTTTTGTGTGTGTGCAATGAAAAGTGTACGATTTCTTTATTCTATTGAAAAGAAGTATTCAAAATAAATCACAACTAAAATTAATGTAGGATTCTTCATAGTACTAGGGATTAGAATTATTTTTATCAAAATATTTTCAAAAAATTTATCCATGATTTGAATATTTAAATTATTTACACTATTAAAAGTAAGGTTGTTTTTGTCACCGAATTATATTTAAATATTATTAATAATATTTTTTTACAAAATTGTTCATGGCTGTGACAGGCTAGTGGTTATGGTCAAGAACAAGTTATCACCGTGACAGGAGTTAGAGCCTAGTTCTAATGAAGACCCAATGTGAGAGGGGTTGATGTACGTTAAATTTGTCGAGGCTGAAAGTCCTCCGGTTGGTGTGATGTGAAAGTTTGGAGAGTGGGTGTCTTGTCACTTGCTTATGTTTCAAATAAAACGAGGTCTCCTTTGCGCTATTATAGCTCTAGTTTTGCTTCCAAGAGTGCGACGTAAATTAAAATCATATAAAATACAAAAGTTATTCCAATTAAAACTACTGTATTTTTTCAGTTCATTTCTCATATAAAATATCCTTTTTACGGATTAATTCAAAAATAATGCAACCAATTTCAGAGCATCATAATTTTTTATTGAATTATTTTATTTGCATAAAATTTTCAATGTGGTTTCCTTTAGCATTTATATTCTACGTACACCTTTAGACCAAGCCGCGAAAGAGCTTTTCGACCACATTTTTCCAACTTTCTCTTTAGTTGCTTTTTCAAACCCTTGGAGTGTCCCTACTTTACATCTATTTAATTTTTTTTAAGAATCATCATAAAAAAATAATCGAAAAGGGTAAGATAGTCAGTCAGAGGAAGATAGTAGCTTTTTCTCAGGAAGAAGAAAGTTTATTTTTTTTAACTTTCAGTCATTTTGCAGTATGACTTGGTGCAGAATCTTGGTGAAAAATATAGCTCCCTTCAGGTTTAAAGATCTTTACTTTCTTTGACCATGTGCTTCAAAACTTTATTTTGATAGTATTTAGCAACAATTTTAGCTTTTGTTTCTGTAAAAAATGGTTTATTTAAGCCTTGAGAGGACATTTCCATCCATACCATAACAAACGACGGCCAAATTGCCTTTTATAAAACATCTGCGCCTTTATGATGCTTTTCGCGGGAAATCTTTCGTTTTGCCAGCTGTGAATGATAGATGAAACAGCGCTTTCTCAGAAGTTATCCATGTTTTTTACCCAACTTTGAGTAACAGTAAATAGGATGGCAAGAACTTTTTCTTCATTTTTCTACGGTCTTTTGGAAACATTTGATGATAGACTGTTTAATTCACTGTTTTATTTGCCAATTTTCTTTATCTAATGACAGATTGTGAAATACGATACCTATTCGTTCTTTGATAAAGTTCTTTGAGGCAGAGAATTTTCTACATCGATAAGTCTTCTCAGCCTTTTTTACTCCTTTTCACCAAGGACTTGCTTGAGTCCATTTCCTGGAGCTTTTGAATGCCAATCAGATTTTATTCTTAATTATTATTTTGCCAACCAGTAATTCATTAAAAAAATGTCCTTCCTGTTTTTAAATACTTTATTTAGAACAGAATTGGAGCAGCCACTCTTGAAAAGCATTAAAATTTCGTTTAGGGTTTGAGAATTTTTCGGAGCCATAATTTACTTCCACTGATTAAAATAGTCAGATAGGTAATTTAAACGATTCATTTTTTAAATAAAACTTTAATAAAGTGATTAAAATTTACCGCACATAAGCAGTTATATGCTTTTAAAATTGGCCACACTAATTAGGAATCAACCTGCAAATGTCGACCACGGCATAAAGTAAAACCCTATTTTTTTATGTTCCAATTTTATATAAATTTAAAAAAAAAGGATTTTTGGTATTCACAAACAAAATGTAATTCTTTGTTTACATACTTATTTTTCCATACTTTTACATTTACGACCAAAACGTATGCTCCGAAAATTTTTCAAAGAAAACCCATATTTTTTAATCATTTTGACGAAACATTCCATTTTCTATCTCTGCTCTTCGTAAAGGTTTTCGAACTCTCTCAATTTTGATAGGGCAACTCGAAAAGAAAAATATAAGAAGAAACTTTGGGGCACAGAATCTTTGCCCTTTTGCTCGGGAAAGAGATAAAAATCTGTAGAAAGTGTATTTTCAAGATATATTGGCGAAGTCTAAAAGAGCTTTCTACCAGAAAAAATGTTGATGTTCTCCAAAAAGTTTCTTACATTTTTATATATTTTACATCAAATGCATGTTGTCGCTACTCTTTTCACGATTCTGCATTTCTATGTTATATATCTTGCTTTCTCTCTCTTTTATCCTTCTTCAAATACATACATCTGTTTGAGAGGAGTTTCGTTTGCTTTCCAACCCCTTAACGCACACTTATTTTAGTAAAAGCAGGCAAAAAATTAAATTTCTTTGCTTAAGAAAATACATTTTAGAATCTTGTTTTGACAAAAAATTAAAAAAAAATACAAATTCAATTAAAAAGTGTACTTTAATTTTGGATCTTGATCCACAGAGCAGATAAAAGTCGAATAATGCCATCTTGCAACGACTTTTCCTATTCCTACAATTAGTCCACCATCTGATTGTATATATATATATATATGTATGTATATATATAGTCAAAATTTCTGTTGCGTTGCGATTTAATGTACCTTTCAACGACTGAAAAAATGCCTCGACGCAGGATTCGAGCTCATTACGAGCAGCTGTCAGAGTTTGAAAGAGGTAGTACCAATGAATTGAAAGAGGCAAGTTGGGCAAATCGGAGAATCACTCGTCATATGGGTCAAAGCGATGCGGCCATTAGAAAATGCTAACAAGAATGGGTAAATAGTGGCAGATTTCAGCATCATGATATTAGCACTCGACCTAGAAACATAGCAGATCGGGATGACTTATTGATTGTCAGATCAACTGTCACAGCACCTGATTCCTTCCTATCAACATCTAACATGTGAGTATACACCATGACCATTCACAGAAGGTCGATAGAGCAAAATTTAAGTTCGTACTAACCGCTACGTCACCTGCCACTCACACCAGCACAATGTCGAGCCACATTATAGTGGTGCTTGGCTCGATCAGGTTGGAATCATGCTGACTGCGGTCGTATAGTGTTTAGCGATGAATTCCGCTTCCAACTGTGTCCTGACGATCATCGAAGACGTTTCTGGAGACACCCAGGGCAGCGTGCCGATTCTGCTTTCACTAATTGAACGCCACACAGGCCCTCGCCTAGGAGTTATGGTCAGTGGTGTCAATTCGTCTGACAACCGGAAGCCTTTGGTCATCATTAGAGGCACACTTAACGCAGAGCGGTATATCGACGACATTCTGAAAACTGTTTTGCTACCATTCATTTTGCAGTACCTTGGCTTTATTTTTCAGCAAGATAATGTAAGACTACATATGGCACCTGTTGCTATGCCCTATATCTTTTTACTTGTCAAACACTTCCTTGGTCAGCTAGATCTCCAGATTTCTCTCCAATCGAGCATGTCTGAGATATGTTTGGAAGGCGACTACATCTACCAGGGAAAGTTGATGACCTGACCCGACAATTGGAGCCAATTTAAATAGAAATACCGCAGGAGACCGTCAGGGTGCTTTCTCACTCTATGCTACGTCGTGTGGTAGCTTGCATTCAGGCTAGAGTTGGATCACACAACACTTTATTGAGCTCGTTACTTTGTCACTACGTAACTAAGAAATAAATCATTCAATCTTTCTGAAATTTTTATCCATTTTTATTCTACTCATAATTTTTCTACGCACCAATTTTTGTCTCTATCGGGTTACTCGTTCTTGGTGCGTCATTTCTTTCTTTTTTATAGAGTGTATTTGTGTCCCTATAGCTTTGTATGTCTTTCTACTAATTTGCCTCAGAAATCTAAATTTTGCTTCATCTCGATTTTTTTATACACAGCATACGCGTTTCAAATGCTAATGTCTAGTACATGAAAGAAAACGTTTGGTAACATTTACTTAAATTTTTACTATTAACTTAATTTAAATTTAGAAAATCATGTCAATGATACACAAGGGCAGTGGCGTACACAAGGGTGGAGTATGAAGGCTCAAATCTCTCCCATTGACCAACAGAATTTTAATTTTTAGCATAAAGATTATGTGTCGGTGCTTTCGGCTACGTTTTTTTCTACATGTAACCCCTTTCATAGAAGTAGTCTGTGTATGACACTGATAATGAAACCACTTCTTTCACGCACTCCCCCCCCCCAAGATTCGCTGTACAGCAGGGGTGGACATTTATATTGATCGCGGTCGACCGGTGGGCCACCAAGACATTTTGGAATGACCACCTGAAGATTTGCAGTTAGTAAATATATACCGAAGTATTCCGGATTGACTGATAGTATGCAGACTGTGTGCTACTGACTATTAGTATGAGCACTTATTTAGATGGAAATACTATATTTTTTAATGTAACTTAAATTGTTTCGTAAAAAATGCTTCATTTGATATAATTATGCTTGCTTGACTTAAAAGTGTATATTTATTTTATTGTAGTGATGTAGGTAAGTACATATTCGCATTCATTATTAAATTATAATTAATATTGAATACCTTTTTTTTAGCTCACCACATCTATGCCACTGGGTGAACCGCAACGCTTCGAAAAAATTAGAAATACCCCATACCCTCGAAAAGTCCCCCCCCCCCAACGCTCCACATAATCTTCGAGATACATGTTTCTTTCTTTTGGAGAGTTTGTAGTACAGCTCGAAGTTATCTCCCGAAGCCAGAGCCACCAATAAGTTAGAGCTTTTTATTAAGATAAAAGCCATATTCCCAATTCGTATAAGTCAAACATTCATTAATTTATACAAAACCGTATATTTAAAATCCGGATAAAAAAAATCTGTAAATGCGTAAAAGAAAGGGAAAGAAGGAAGTAGAGAGAATTTGCATGTAAAAAACTGCAGAAAGATTGCTGGGGATCATACCGTGTGCGTGCAACGGCAGTAGTCTATTAGTCATGGTCATGAACCTATTACCAAAGCTTTCAGATCGTGGGTTCGAGTCCTGGTGTCAGTAAGACACGCATGTAGAGTTGCTGGTGAACATTAAATCTTTCGTAGTCCAAAGTCCTTGCGTTGGTATGGTGTGGAAATTTGTTAAGTGAAGCACCAACTCATATGTCGTCTGCGTCACTTGACCTTAGTTCAAAATAAAGAGATGCGTAGCCATTAGCCCCGTGTTGCATTTGTAAGACTTTAATAAACACTTACCTAGGGTCGTGACAAAACTGCAAACCCTATTTGAGGAAGTAAATTTTGTTCAGGCACCTCGAAATTGTAAATTTTGCACTTACTTACAGAACATAAGAAGCCCTTCTGTGTGAGGGTACCGAATTTTGTTGTAAAAACACTGATTCCATTATTACAATTCAGAATACGTAAGACATTGGTTTGCATTCTGGTTCCAATTATTTATTAAAAAAGAAATGTTTTGCTTCAAAACAAGATGGGTTAACCAAAAAGCTCTTCTTATAGTATAACTACCAATTCATCAGTTTAAGCACAAATTGGAATGCATTTCATCCTTCTGAAATGAATCAATTACAAATTTCGAAACGAATAGAAATTTTTCTTTTATTTCAAATAAGCAGATATAATTTTTATATTTCAATTTAATTTCCCCCAAACATTGAGTAGCCACGGTAGCCAAGTTGTCAAGGCATCCGATCATAGCTAGCATGTCATGAGTTCGAGCCCAGTACCACTGAAGACCCACCGTGTAGGGGAGCCACGCACGTTAAATCTGTCGAGAGCTCAAACGTCCTCCCGTCCGTTAGTATGGTGTGGTAGTTAGGAGAGGGGGTGTCGTCCGCGTCAATTGACCATGGTTCAAAATTACGCGGTCCGTCGCCAAAAGTTCTCGTGTAGCTGAGCAGTGCGGCATTAATATTCGCTCACTCACCTCCAAATATTGAAGGTTTAGTATGAAATAAGTTTTTATATTACTTCACACACACAAAATTAATTTTATTATTGTACTTGTTACTAGCCAAGTAACTTACGTAATGAGAAATTTGTTGTACAGTCACAATTTTTAAAACCACCTAGGAATGCGCGCCAAGTATAAGTTGTAAGCAGTCAGGTTTAAGATTCGCATGAAAAATCACTTAGAATTACCATTTCCAAAAACAAAAGGGATCGGTAGATGTTCGAAAATACATCCGATCAAGATGTATATTCGCTAAAGCTCTCACTGTTTCTTCAGAAAGAACTAATTACAGTTTGAACTTTTTCTGGACACACCGAGTTACTTGGAAGTGACATTTTGTTTTCTGTTTTTGAAAAGGGCAAAAGATCACCGAAGATAATTGAATTTTCTCACCTCACTTTCTTCTGTGGCATCAACCCAAAAGATATACTTTTAGATCGAGAACCCAAATAAGATTACGCGAGTTTACGGCAAAGGTCTTAAGTTACGTATGGGTTTTCTTCAAATTGTGGTTTGATGTTTTTATATGTTGTATAATGGAGGAGTATGGAAGATCAATATAATTAGATCATTTTTCTTTCTGATTATTTGAGATAAACATTGTTATCTATTGGAATATCTAGAAATAAAACTAAGTTGTGTGTGATTACGTAGCGATTTGATCCACCAGTTATATGTAATCATAACTCTGATATTGTCTCTCTTCTCTTTTACCGATGGACTAATGAAAATATCGGTACCATTTTAAATCAACAAAATGAAAATGCCGCTTAAATCTTTCACTGGGAATTTTTAGAGCAAATAAGCTAGCTGTAAAGGTATTCTTTACATATTCGAAATGTTATTCGTCAAACATTCATCTTATTTGTGCTTAAAAATGTGTATAATTAATTCGTTAAAACTTTATTTCAGTTAATTCAAGTTTTAAATTTAATTTAATTTCATCAATTTTTGGTTAAAGCTGAATGTTTTTGGATTTCTTTGAGCAATTTTCTAGCTTAAATTATTTTTCTATCATATAATTTATATACTTATAAAAATAATAATATATATAAATAATTTATATATTTTATAAAATTTAGGTTTTCAACGAGAAAATATACCCTATTATGCTCATACGCCATTATTTGCACGCATAATTTACTATACATGAAGCCGCTTTTAAAGGGGAGTCAGTAGGGTAAACACCTTCGGGAAGTCAATTTTGAGTTTTTGATATTTCTAAAATCCCCAAATCAGGACCTTTCCAATGATGTACCGTACTTGCCATTTTACTAATTAAAAGTATGTTAAAATGATTTTTTAAAAATAATCAGCTGATTAGCCACGCCCCCTTTGACAGATAGAAATGTAAACATTGACCTCTTAAATCTGGGAAGCTTTTCCAAAGCCACACTCTGTTTTATTTATTCATACGCAATTAACTGTAGATTGACTGCAAGCGTAACCGTCAGGGTTGTTTACCTATTTTGGAGCGCATGCACGTTTTTATCGTGTGTGTGTTTGGGTTTTTAAATTAAATATATAAAATATCTAAAATTCAGAAATTTTGAAATTTCGAAGTTTTTGTTTCTTTATTGGCTAGACGGAAAAAAATATTTTAAAAAAACATAAAGGTACGTTTTAAGAAGGTAGGAATACTCTCAATCATAGTAACATTACTAACCACAGTGATGTCAACCCTCAAGCTGGACATAAACATGACACAAAGGAGACATGTGCAAAATAAAGTTTGATTAGAGTTTTTCTTCTTATTAAAGTATTATAAAAATACCATCATGAATTAAAATATTCTTGCATTTGCTTTCGAGAATTAAGTTCATTGTAAAATGTGTAAAAGAGGTTTAGACATGCAAGTATTAAAAGGTAAGTTTGGGCTGGAAATTTGACCTGAAATGTTGTGCTTGTCCATATGATGTAGAATCCTTTTTAAATATTCATGAAGGAATGTAAATTGCCACAATAAATATCAGGTTTGTATATGCTGCGTGTTCTATTGGGAGATGTGCAGAAGCTGGGAGAATGTTTTGCAGCATAATGAATCTTCGGCAACCACCTACAAGGTTTTCTCCTTACGGTAAGCGAATCTCAAATGATGTAAAACTTGTTTACGAGGAGTCCATTCAAAATGCTGCGAGGGAAGCTATTTGTGAAAATGAAGGTAATATAATAATATTGTGGACATGGCAGAAACACGGTTACACATCATCAAATGGTGCAGTTACTGTGACCAGCATTGATACAGGTAAGGTGATAGATGTCAATATTCTTTCGAAATATTGTATATGAAAAAAATGGGCACATAAAAACATTGTTTTTGACCTGTTGGTGAAAATTCATGGTGTGGATATAAACAGGCTGAAGAATCGGGTAAGTCTTACAAACATAAAAAGTCTTCCGGTTGTTGTTGTAGTAGCAATGAGTTCTATATTCAGATATCTTTCCCAGCTTGATTTGTAGAGATAATGTTTGCATCGAAAAACACAAAACCCGAATGAAAGTTTTCATAATGTCATTTTATCACGGGTTCCGAAAACAACATTTGTGCATATTGAAACACTTTCACTTGATGTTTATTATGCTGTTTGTTCCTTTAATGATGGTAATGTATCCAAATTAACAAAAACTTCAATAAATGGCAGTAGGTCCTGGAGAATATTTGGTAAGTGCCATGAAAATTCTCGATAGAGAAAAATTAATGAAAGCAAGCATGCTTTTTCTGGATGATCAAAGAAAATTAGAAAAGATAAAAGAAAAAAGAAGATAATATTAAGAAAAATAAGGTAAAAACCGGCTACAGTGCAAGATCTTTTTGATGAGGTAAAATTTTATATAAAAGCTACTGTTTTCTGAAAATTTTCTTTTCTGAACTGTGTTTTCTCTTTTCTATAAATTTACTGTATGCATGAACTGGAAATTTTTATTTTATATTTCATATATATTATTGTGTATACTGAAATGAAATTTTTGAAATATTCCTCAGACATTTAGCTAAAAAGCATATGTCGTAACACAGAAAAGGAAAATTTTTATTAAATTCCTTATTGTACTCTGCAAAAATTATTTTTCAATCAGGTTGATCATTTTTTTAAAAAAAGATTTCACTTCTGTATAAAAATAAATGTTTATTTAATGCACACACAAATATATCTCAAAATGCGTTGCATGAAGCTTGTTATATACAAAAAACCCCCCTAAATTTCATGTTTAAAAACACAAAAATAGTTTACTTGTTGTTTTGGATACTATCTATGTAATATTTATATAATCTTTTTAATTCTTATATTTAAAGAAATTGTGTTTACATGTGAATATACAAAACACTAAAGAAATTTTTCGAAGTGCCATATGATCATGTATTACTCTCTTATACAGATTATATTTTTTAATTTGTGTCTTCTTTCTCTATAAATTAATTGTATGCATGAACTGGAAATATTTATTTTATATTGCATATATATTATATATACTGAAGTGAAATTTTTGAGATATTCCTCTGACATTTAGCTGAAAAGCAGATGTCGTAACATAGAAAAGGAAAATTTTTATAAAATTTATTATTCTACTCTACAAAATTACATTTTAAAAAATACTGATCAATTTTTTAAAAAAAATTTCACTTCTGTATAAATATAAATGTTTATTTAATGTACACACAAATTTTTAAGCTTTGTTTTCAATAGTTTCTTAGTAAAAGGACATAAATATATCCCAAAATGCAATGCCCTTTTTCGTTGCACAAAACTTGTTACATACAAAAAATACACAAATTTCATGTTTAAAAGCATAAAATCAGTTTTCTTGTTGTTGTTTTGGATACCATTTATGTAATATTTTAAGAATCCTTTTAATTCTGATACTTTAAGAAATTGTGTTTACATGTGAATTTATAAAACACTAATGAAATTTTTCAAAATGTCGTATAATTATGTATTACAAAAGCCATATTTTCATGTATTGACACATTTTTACATGGTATTTATGATGCTTATAGTCAACTTGGATGACAGTAATGTATCAGAATAGAAAATTCTTCAAAAATTGATGCATAATTTGAGAAAAATAATGCAAATGCTATAAAATATCTCGATAGATTAAAAGTGAAAAATGCTATACATGTATTTTCTGAGAAATCTAAGTAAAAGAAATAAGTAAAAAGTCTTAAAAGTTATTGAGAATAAGCTAATATTTAAAAAAATAGTGCAAATACAGATTGTAATTCATAATTTTTTTGATGAAGTGACATTTTATAATAAAAATGCAATTATCTCAAAACGGTGTTTTTAAAAATGCGTGTACCATTTTCTCACAACCTATTCAACGGAAGCACTTGCAATCTTCACTGAATATTACTGATATGTTAATATATATACTTAAGTGAGCTTTTATTAATATACCCATAATATTTTTGTAAAAGTCAGTTATCGTGAAAAAAAATGACATTTTTCAAAAAATTCATAGTGATACATTACGATGAATTTTTTTGAAAAAACTAAACAATATATTTGAAAAAGCTCACTTCAGTTTAAATAAAAAAGTCTAATTAATATACAGAAAAAAATTTAAGTCTGTACATTTAATATTTTATGAGAAAAAGGCACATAAAAATGCTCAATTTAACATTAGCGGGATAGGGGACTTACCTTAACTAGTGAAATAAAGTAGAATTTTTCTTATATTATTTTTCTACCTGATTCTATCGAAAAACGACCTATCAACTCGGGTTCTTTTTCCTCCAGTCCCATTGGCACTTGGAGCCTGAGCGAATGAACGTTAATACTAAATAGCATAGTAATATCCAGGGATAATAAAAATTATGCGTACAATATATTTTGCCGCCCTAGTTCTGCTTGAATTGTAATCGCTTGTTCTTGAATTATTGTCTGCAATTATATAATTGTTTAGTTAATAGAAGATTTCTTTGGGGCGAGGATACACTCGTTAAAAATAGGTACCCATTATTTATTGCCTTGTCTACATATTGGGTAATCGGATTGAATGGTAGATTGATAAAAGGAAATTATTGTGATTATCTATTTGTATCCTTTCGAGTCCAATTTAATAGTTTCTCAATCCTTGATGCGTTCATGTCCCTCTTCCCCCCTTAATCAGCGTGACCACCACCTCAGTCAACATGAGAAGATATCGATGGCTTAAGTAGTCGAGTGTGAATGCTTTGGGTTGTTTTTGTAGAGTCTTTGGTTTAAGAGATTAGGTGTCACCACTTGACCACGGTCCTTTACCAGTAACATTCGTGCAGCTTCCAAGTGCAATGCTAATAAACAATCAATCAAGCAAATGACTACAAGTATAGAATGAAACGGTTTATACTGCATGTTATAATTGACTCCACTGGATTCAAAATCTCCATGTGATAAAGGGCGAGATTTAGGAAATTGAAACACCGCCTCAGATCACTTCAATGTGCTTGAGATTTATAAAGCACCTTAATCTTTTCTGTCTTTCTTTCTTCTTACCTCGATCTTTTTTTTTTTAAGTCAGGAAACACTAAACTGTATGATTTTTTCCCTCGCAGACTATTTTTGATACAACGTACGTTTTGAAATCAGAGAGTGGCGGGCCTTTTCTAAATCAAGGGTGACATGAAAAATGCTGTTTCAAAAAAAATTCATTATTGAAAATATACAAAACGAGATCGTATAGCAAACGCTACAGATTTCGATCCTATTGAGAAAAATATAAGTGTCAAAATCATTCTCTTCTCTTTTAAATTTCACAAACACTCGCTCCTTTATTTGTTTTTTTATCAACAGTGTCGAAAATCCTATCTCGTAAAAAATTCAGCGAAAAATAATAGTCTTTTTCTTGCTAAAACCAAATGTTCATCCTTAACAGGAATGCAGAATTTTTCAGGAGTATTTTCAATGTATCTATTAAATCAAAAATCATTGTATGTTATCCTGATTTTTATTTTGAGACAATTGATTGTGTATTTTAGTTTTTCTCTCAGAACACTTTGACCAATTTGTTATTTTTGTTTCGGTGAATCAGTGTTCGAAATATGGTCCAAATAATCAATTAAAAATAGAATAAACTTTTTAATTAAAACTAGGAAGTAACAAACAAGAGCACGAATTCATACGTTAGAGCATTGAAAAAAATCTTTATAATCGAAAATGCATTGAAATCAATTAGTAAAAGCAACAGCTTTTTCTATTACATGTCAAAAACCATATCAATTCGAATTCAAACAGTCGATTGCCGAATTCTCGCATCGAGATCCATAATAAAACGGATGCCATTTTTCGCAACAGAACTTATTATACCAAACTATTAAATATTAGTAAATAAAATGAATAGTAAGAAATATTAAGTTATATGAATTATTAAATAATCAAAGCAGACAATAACATAATGAAAAAGATAATAATTTCCAACGTTAATAAATAAGTTGAAAATAATTTCGAAAAGCATATTTCATATTTATATATTTCATATTTTGATCTATATTCAAATCTAAATCCACTCTGAGTAGTTTCTTTTTTATTTCCATGTATAGAAATCTCCTCGAGTCCAGGTTACGGGAAAAGAGCCATTAGTGCGAGTTATTGCCAATTACTTTTTCACAAATTGAAGCGTCCACAAAATAACCTTTTTCTTTGAATTATAGACTAACAAACAGAACACTGCAGAGATAATTATTTAAAATCGATAAATAAAAGCTCTATATTTAAACAGAGGCAAAATACTTGAAATTTTGTGCATTTTCTTGCTAAGATTCAATTCCGTGCCAAGTTCAATTGGTGTCGCACTAAAATTGTTCACAAGATATTATATTATCATATGCAGACTACTATATACTAGACTACTTGCTATCATATGCAGACTACTTGTATATACTAGACTAGAAAGACTACTATATACAAGGAAGTTTTAGCTCTTATCTTTTTAACTAGTATAAGAATAATTTATGAATGGAATTTTCAATAGCACTATTTATAAAAAAAGACTCAACATATTTTTATGTATATCTTCTTCTCGCCTTAGCATAAACTACTGAAATATTACTTTACTTATCTGCAGAGGCCCCTGGCGATAAAAATCTGAGGCCCATGGGCTCAAGAGTTGAAAAACTAAAATAGTGAAAAGATTCTTTGACCTTAAATTCTCAAAATAAAATGTATTGCTAATAGTAAAACCAATGACTAAAGAAAAGTTTATATATATATATATATATATATATAATATAAAACTGTATTTATATATATCAAAAAATTAAAAACCTTACTAAAGAAAGCTTGCAATTTTTCTATGCAACTTTACTTCTTGTTTTCTCTTTAAAAATTCATCAATTATTTTTGCCGTATCTATTTTGTCCTAAGCACCTTGTTCAATTTGTTTTATCTCTTACAGCTTTTCTGAAAAAATTTTTAACACGGTTTAAAATTTAAAACTATCTTTCCCCTGTGATATCGGCATTGTAAAATTATATTCAAAGTAATTTCTAAATTAGGGAAGGTATCTCTGCAAAATAGGATTTCTCTTGCATCTCGATAAATTTCAAGTGGGGTCTTCATTGTATCTTTTCTTTTAAAAATAGTAAAAACTGATCCAATTCCAATCATCAACTTCAAAAGATTCAATATCTTCTTTGTATGTTTCCTTTAATTTTTGTGTAGCTTTTTTCTTAATTTTAGGTAATAATCCACCGTCAAAAAATAAAGTGTTCTATAACAGTTTCATGGATTTCAGCTCTTCAAGATAGTTCTGCTCTTTCCCTGTCGCATGTACATACAATGAATTCACTATATTTTCCTTCATTCAAAAATTCACGACTAACTTCTTTATTTACACCGAAAATAATTTTTTCTCTTTCTGCCCCAACGAGCTTGTCCAGATTCATCTTTAAACGGGAGCCCTGATAAATCAGCTGCTTGTTCCGCTTTTCCAAATTTATTTCTGAAATTCTGGATATAATTTTCTCGTGATTTTACTCGACTAGATCCTTTTTAATAATTCACACTCAATTGATAGCAATATTTTGCCTATAGTAGCATTTATTTCCTGGAGTAAGGTATCTCCCCAAACATGTTTATTAAGAAATTTTCATATTTGTCCATCTGTTTCGAAGGTGTGCGTGTGCGTATCACGGATTACAGTCAGCGCCACTTTAATTAATCTTTACTTTGCTATTAATTCCTAAATTAAACTGGCTTGGAATATCTTGTTTTGAACTCGACATGTCTTTAATCACGTAGCTTCATATTTTGTTTCTTTTACCTTCTTAGGAAAAAAAAACGGACTGAAATAAAAATATCATCACCAGTAATGAGTCTTGCTGTATCAAATAAATTTGGTATCTATAATGCAAAGGAGATAATCGACTCGCTGACTCACGATATCTCCGGAACTATTCAACCTACAGACATGACATTTGGTAGACACGTTCCTTTCATGGAGTAGAGATCCGCTAAGAACGGATTCCCCCCCTGATGAAAATCGAACCACAAGGTGCGTTAAGGAGCGTTATAAATGTTTCCATTTTTATACTACTCGATGTACATTCTTGAAATTGAGTAAGCAGATTCCTTTCAAAGAGTAGAGATCCTCTATAAAATGAGTTTGGTGAAAATCGCTGCTGTGGCTTAGGGGGCGTTATAGATAATTATTTCCATTTTTAAACTATAAGACACACAGTCTTTAAATTTGATAAATATATTCCTTTTATAGAGTAGAGATGAACTACAAGATGGTTTTTGTGAAAATAGCTCCTCAACTGGCGTTGCGGGGGATAAAGAGGCGTAATAGATAAATATTTCCGTATTTAAACTACTTGACCTACCTGCTTGAAAATTGGTAGGCATGTTTCTTTCATGGAGTAAATATACTCTACAAAATGGGTTTTGGGAAAATTGACCCCAAGGGGGGGTTAAGGGGAGATGTAAATAATTATTCCGATTTTTAAACTATTAGACGCAATCTCTTGAAATTTGGTAAGTAGATTCCTCTCATAGGAATCTGTAGAGATACGCTACAAAATGGGTTCCGTGAAAATCAACCCCCAATTAGCATTCTGGGGCTTAAGGGGCGTTATAGATAATTATTTCCACTTTTAAACTACTGGACGTACAGCCTTGAAATATGATAATCACAATCCTTTCATGGATTTTAGATCCTCTGTATAATTTGTTTGTGAAAACTGACCCCTAATAGGCGTTGCGGAGGTTCAAGAGGCGTTATAGATAATTTTTTCCATTTTTAATTTATTAGACTCACAGTCTTCAAATTTGGTAAGCAGATTCCTTTCATAGAGTACAGTTTCCAAAATGGGTTTTATAAAAACAGACCCCCTATTAGCGTTGTGGGGGCTCAAGGGGCATTATAGATAATTATTCCCATTTTTAAACTATTAGACGTCAGTCTTGAAATTTGGTAAGCAGATTCCTTTCATAGAGTAGAGAACCGCTATAAAATGGGTTTCGCGAAAATCAACCCTAAAGTCTCATTTCGAGGGATTAAGGTGCTTAATAGATAGTTATTTCCATTTTTACACTATTACATGTACCTGAATGAAAATTGGTAGGCATGTTCCTTTCATGGAATAGAGTTCTTCTAACAAAGAGTAAAACTAAAATTGACCCACAAGGAGGGTTGCGAGAGATCAAGGGAAGTTATAGAAAAAAATTCCTGTTTTTAAATTGTTAGACCCACATACTTGAAATTGGTTAAGCATGTTTTTTTGTTGAATAAGGATCCACTATTTGAGGGAAATTAACTGCTGGGGGAGCCAGGGGTTAGGGGGATGTACTGAGAAAAAAATCCTTTTTTCGAACTACAAGGACTATAATAATAGAATTTGATTTGCATTTTTCTTTTGTTGAATTGAAGTCTGCTAAGAACGGTTATTCTGGAGAACGACTCTCAACGAGATTACGAAGGATATAGATAGTAAAAATTTCGTTTTTGCTGTATTAGATTTAGACTTGAAATTTGGCTTGCATGTTTATTTTACGGAGTAGAGATCTACCGAAAATTGTTTTTTCGGAAATCCACTTGGTTATAGAGTTACGAAAGGGCAAACATCATTCTATACTTCAATTTTAGAGATTATTAGAAAAAACAAATTAAAAATTATTTCCTTTTTTTTTTTATCAAGAGGCGAGAGTTACTAGTATAAGTATATTTTTTAATACAATCGAGTTTTTAATGCTATGACTTAGATATCTGCAATATATATATATATATATATATATATAATCTTTCTGCTGTAGTTTGTATTTATTTCTGCTGAAACTGTGCTGATTGCAAATATTTTTATAATAATATCATTAATGTGTGTGTGCGAACACTTTTTGAACAATGAATCTTAAAAAGATTGGACTTGTCACATAAAGAAGTTAAAAATCGAATTATTGCTATATATATAGAAAATTGGGGATCATTGGAGAATGGAGTGGCTATGTATTGTGTTCTCCAATCAAAGCTATTTCTGTCTCGGCGTCAGTGGTGGCTCTATATTGATTAGAAGAGGACTAGGTCATCACCTGGAAACAACCTTTGTGCAGCCTAGATACAATAGGCTTGTAACTTGAGTTGTGATCAAGTGCGAGCAATTATCTTTTATTGTAGGAGCACTCTCGAGGTTAATTCACACACCCTGATTTCAAACTTGTACTTCTGTCTGGTGATTAAAAATGTGACACTGCCCCTTATAAACATCATTCAAAAGGGTGCTTTCCAACAGGATAAAGTGCGCCCTTATACCCTTCTGCAGACCAACGTGCTCCATAGAGTGTCAACGTGTTAGCTTGACCAAATCTTTCTGAAATCGAGAATGAATGGAACACCACTGGGCAGCAACGACAGTGTCATTCACAACCAGAATTAAACAGCCTTATGTTGACCAAACAAGGGCAACCGGCATGCAATTCCATCCTACAAACTGCTTTCCGTACTTGTACGACGCATCGTATGCACGTTTGCTTGCTTGCATTAAAAATCCTGATGGTTACATTGGTTTTTAATGTAACCTCATTTCCCATTTGAAATGGCTCTTCTCGCGCTTTCATTAACCTGTAATCTTTAAACTTTAATCAAATAAATATATTACTTAGACAAATGTATTGAGGAAATTTCTCATAAGTCTACAATATTTTTTCTTGGGGGGATTTTTTTCCATCTGAATAAGATGTATCCAAGAGTAACTAAGCACGGCTGGGAACTAAAAGCGAACTTATTTGAGATTAAAAGTATTTGTTTGTTCGAAATAAAATCTGTACAAAAAAATGCATGCAAAAATTTTGTACAGATGGCGACAATACAGGTATACAGCAGAAAGAGTGCTAGGGCAGCTACTCGACTCAAATCCTTGGAAATGATCGGGGTTGCAATATCGGTTCAAGATCTTTTTTTGTTGCACGTTGAATTTATAACCGAAGTCCATCAATCTTAGGGCCTCTGGCGGCCGCCATGTCCACCTGCTGCTTAATCCACCTCTGCTCATCTGCCTAAAAGGCTAGTTAAGTGCTCTGAATAAATTATTAATGGTAGTAAAAAAACATGTTTATGGGGGGCCAATATTTCAAATACTGAAAATTTATTAATGTCAGATTATGATTTCATTATTTACCTTACATAGGATTGGGTAAGCAGAGGGCCCACCAAGTCATTCAGAAAATCCGCTTTGAACAGAAACTTCTTTCCCGTATAGAGATTCGTCTTTTATTTTTCGCCATAAGAACAAACTACCTGAAAATGTTTTTGCTAAGATTAGAGACCATCCGCAGTTTAGAGATCGAGGTCACAAGGTTTCAGGATTTTAAGAGAATTCAGCCTCAATTCAATCTATTCCCAATACTGCTGATAATGGTGAATATGTTGACTTGAAATCTGATCACAGTGTGAAGAAAATGTTTGATGCTATGACACTGACTTTCACAAATGTTTGTTGATTGAACAAGGTCCATCTATGAAGAAATTTCCCTTTACATTTTAGTTGACATATATTTGTGGGCAAAGTTTTTCTTGCAGGAAGATCGACACTAGTTAATGTAGATGCAAGATGGTTGGCATAAACTTGTTATCATGATGAGAATTTTAACAAGAAATCTCTCTCCTGATTTTAAGAAAATTGTAGAAAACTATGATAGAGTCTAATTAAACTGTTTAATTAAATGTGCTTGCACAGCTATTGACGATATGAAGTTAGTGCAATAAATAAATAACCGTGAAATTCGGCGCGTAACGCGCACTTTGAATACACACAAAAAAATGGAAGCTTATGGATGCGCGTTATACGCCGAGTATGAAACTGAGAGCTTTAAAAATAAAAAGAGATGAGCCTAGAAAAAATCAGACTTCGATACTTATCGAAATGCTGTTTATTTAAAAGAAATGACATTCCTTATGAACTTAATGGTCGTAGTACACTATTTTCTTTAAAGCTTGGAATAATACCTCGAATAAAGGACTTCAAAACATAAGATAATTGCACACGTATAGTTCAGGTTTCTTCTTAAAAAAGTGGCTGTACATTACTCGGCGAGTATACTAAAAATTGAAAAATACAGCTTGAAATGCGCGTTATACGCCGGAGATATTTTCAGATAAAATAAACAATCTCCATTTTATTCAGCATATTGATTATATTTATAGTGCATACATTCGTTTTAAAAAGGTGCAGCCCATTGGTATCCTATGTTCCCATAATGTGGCCCGCGAGCCAAAACATTTTGATCACTCCTTATTTAATGCATGCGTTTTTAAACCATGTTTAAAAGAACGTATTGAAAATTTCCAGAAGAATAAAACTTTCTTAAAATATTTATAATATAATCAAGTTTTATTTTTTTTAAAAAAATGTCATATACGCAATTTCTATAAAAATCAATGATTTTGCTATAAACTTTTATCATAAATTAAATTGGACTCTCATACGCTGCATAATATTCTCTCCAATCTATTAACACATAACTAGGAAATAAACGGTTCAGTAAACACTCTTCTAAATCGTGAGTGCGAAATATCTTCCGATAGACTTAAACGTCACGAAGACATAATGCGATATATCCGTGCTGAAATACTTTAGAATAATACCAATTCAACTTCTTTTCGAATTTGAAGCATTTTGAAAAGTTTTAAAAATTGAAAAGAGAATTAGGTTTACACTCCAAATCATCATCATATCAAATCAGAAGAGGAATCTTTTCTCGAAAACACTGATTTTAAGTTAGAATAGTTGAATTATTCTTGAATAATTTTACGTTAAGAAACACAAGAAAATCAGCGAATCGATCTGGTTAAAATCTTCCAAATTATTCTCGTTTTATTGTTTACTGGGTTCAATTTCATAAATTGAAGCCTATCTTTTATTTGTTGTGGTAAGTAGTTCTCTAAGTACTTCCTGTGGGATTCTTTTAGAAATTCAGTGATGCACGCACAAAAACCATTATCATCGAAAGAAAGTTTTTGAAATTCAATCTATAACGTAAATTGCGTTTTAAAGATGATCCAATACTAACCACTGTCAGCAGGTGAAGTATAAGCTATAAAATTAATAACATAAAACCCAGTTTTTATCAGTATTTAATTATGTAGAATAGAAAGTATTCTTAAATTATTCTTGTAACCCCAAAACTACGTTATCCCCAAATGAGGTAAGATTAAGTAAGGATTATAATTTAATTGGAAGAAACAGTATATGCGAAGTAGTGAAGAATCCTCAGATTAAGCTTTTAAATGTGTTTATTTATATTTATACAGTTACCATTTATATATTGTACCGTTTACATTAATATTCATAATTCCTACGTTTTTCAATTGAACCGAGTCCAATCGTATTGCATGGTGCTACAGCTAACGACAGGCATCAAAAGCTAGTCCCATGCCCCGATGAAATTCGTAGGTCTGGGTCTGGCACTACTGATCAGGTGACATTAGCAATAACAACAGCATTTCAATGAAGAATATTTTTATGGAATTCAGAACACAGTATCTGATTTTCCTGTCACAAAGCCCTCCATTTAGCAATTAAGAGTGGGAGGAAATTACCACTATTTCTTTTATTATATTTTTGTGTAAAAATAAAATTCTCGCTTTTGAAAGTAATAATTTCTCCTGGCATTTCTTTTTAATGTGACTCACGTTTCGGATCTGTCCTACAGGTAGACGTTTAAGTATTGATATCCGCGGGGGCGTGAATTTTAAAGGGAGAAAAAAGAATCTGGATCAAGTTCAACCATAAAGTTTCTTGAGCAGTAATAAATCTTTGGTTTACTTTCCTCCTTCCTTTTACTAAATGGGTTTAAATTACGTCCTTAAAACTGTAGAAATAGCTATTACTCTAAACTAAACAGTGTTCCAGGTATATAATATAACTATGAATGAAAAAAATTTAAATTTTTAGCAATTATACATGATTAAAGAGGCAATTTTTTTATATTTATATAAATTATACTGTATTAAAAATGCTGGGGGAAAAACTTCCTCGGAATTTAAATTTAAATGTTTCTGAGCCATTGAAACTTAACATATCACTTTCTGAAAATGATATTCTCCCGTCTGCATTTATATCAAACTTATTCGATTTATGGGTGCTAATTTGATATTGGAATGCTACGCGCTAAGTTGTTGATTTATGCTCACCAAGGTGGGCGATAACATTACAATATGGTTACCTTGATATTTTATCGAGTGGTAATGGGGTTGCCATGGGAAAGACGCCTATTTTCGTTAAATGTATTGTTTCTTCTTTTTTTTATTTGGAGGTAACCCTATTAATTTCAGACATTTTAATTCGATTTCCTTAAAAATTCAAGCATTTTCATTGCATTCATTCTTCAAGTTGCTGCTTCAGTCTTCGGTTGTATTTTGCGCTATTATCGAATATGGATGTTTCTATCATTGGGGAGTACCAGGACATTTTTTTAAAGATTATGAGGGCTATGCTTTTAATTATTGCTGCGAATTCCTCATTTCCTACAATTATTTTTTTTTTACTTTTAAATAATGCATTTTTAAACGCTTCTTGTTGCATGAAATTCATTAATGGAACTCGCAGTTTTGTGTTATTGCAAGTTATCAGCCGTTATTAATTGATATTCAGTAGTGATAAGTTTTAATATATATATATATATATATGCATATATTATTATTATTATTATTATTTTGTATAATATAATATAATTATGTAATGCAATTACTATTATATATAATAATTAATATTATATTACATCATTATTATGATCTATCGTTGTTATATTATATGATTATTAAGATATAATGGGTTGGAGGGAAAGTTCTGTCGTATTTTTTAAAAAAATATTTGAATTCATTTATAAAAATACGTGTTTAATACTAATCAATTATATATGCTCCGTTACTGGTTACAACCAGTTGCCATCTTTCAGGTAACCTGTGAATTCCTGTTTTGTAGAAGTTCTTGTCCTTGGAGTTAAAATAGTCAGCAACTGCCTTAGAAACACTTTCAAAAGTCTTGAATTTTTTTTTCCCGTTAGATAATTTTGCAGAGATCTGAAGAGGTAATAATCAGATGGTGCAATATCAGGTGAATACGGGGGGTGACTAAGGACTTCCCATCCTAACGCATTCAGTTTTTTTGTGTCACCATTGCAGTATGCGGTCGAGAATTATCGAGGTGGAACACTATTCCTTTTCTACACGCTAATGCAGGCCTTTTTTCTTTGATAGCTGCATTCAATTTATCCAGCTGATTTCAGTACAGGCTCGCGTTAATGGTTTTCCCCTATTTCAGCAACTCGTAGTACACAGGATCTTTCCTGTCCCACCACAAACAAAGCAGTACTTTTCATTGATGGATACTTGGTTTTGGAACTGTTGCTGATGATGTTCCTAGTTTGCTGTAACGTTTTTTTCTCTTAATATTCTCGTAAAGAACCCACTTTTCCTCTCCAGTAACCAGCTTGTCCAAAAACTGTTCCACATTGTGTCTAATCAGATGTGATGAACATATTCTTACACGATCAAATTCTTTTCCATTTAATTCACGTGGAACCCAAACACTTTGCTTTAACACAAACCCAAGAGATTTAATGTGATCTCCAACAGTTGTATGATGAATGCCAAACTCTTCTGCAATTTCTCGACTTGTTAAATGCGGATTATTTTCCAACACGGATCTCAAAACATCATTATGGATCTTGGATGGTTGTCCAGATCGATCTCTTTCTTGGAGGTTCAGATCCCCGGAACGAAATTTGCTAAACCATCTTTGACAAGTACGAACATTTAAAATATCTTTTCCAAATACCGCACATAAATTTTTACATGCAACCGAAGCGTTGCTTCCTTTTTGGAATTCATACAAAACGCAATGTCGTAAATGCACTTTATGTACTGACATGTTTTTCACTTTAAATATGACAAGTAAATGATGAACGGTAAAAAAGGACAGCAGCTAAAAAAAACAAACAAAAAATCCGAATGACTCACTAGCTAAATGTTTTTTTTTTGTTTACAAGAAAAATCACCTGCCTATTTAAAATATGACAGAACTTTCCCTCCAACCCATTATATATATAATATTAATATATAACCATTATTATTAAAAATAATTATTAGATATATTATACGATTTATAATATATATATATATATATATATATATATATATATATTATACAATATTGTATTAGAATATATAATATTATATTAAATTGATATTAATTACACTAAGCAACACCAAAAATGTTTCGGACTCAAAAATAGTTTTTTATGAAGTATTTTGGCCCGCTAAACACGAAAATCACCGTAAAAACTTTAGATTAGCTCTTGTTTTCAAAAATCAAATTAGCTGTATTTTCACTCATCTTTACATTCTGTGTATGATCTTTGCGATGTTCATTTCTGCAGTTAGATGGAAGAACTTGTCCCAGGATCGATTTTTAACTTTCACAAAGGACGTGTAACAGCTCCGTCTCTGCTAGTGTCTTGAGCGTAACCTAGAGCTTCAGTAGAACAAAGAACTGACAATTGTGCACGATTCAAGTAAAAAATCCCCACAGACTAAATTAATCAAAATCGAGTAAACTCGCGAGAGATCCTGACTCTCCAAATCAGAAGGCAGAGCTTTTGGCATCCAGACTGCAGCAATGAAATCTACTCCTACCAGGCGTCAAGGTTACAGAACACAAGACTCGGGAAAAGAATCTTCTTCATTTCTTTGAGAAGAATGAACATGAGGTTGCATTTATTGGTGTCAATGGCTTAGTAATGTCATGAACATCATTTAAGATCCAAATAACTAGAGGTTATTTACAGAATCTTCCAAGATTAGTTTGAAATCAGTATTACAACACGATGGCAACCTTCTTCCTTCCATTCCCATTGGGCGTTCCGTTCACGTGAAGAAAACTTATGCATATGTGAAATTACTTCTAGAGTTAATATAATTCTAGGATCATAAATGGAAGATCCGTGGTGACATGAAAGTTATTGTTTTACTCATGTGGATGCAGTAAGTCTGTAATAAGTACTGTTGTTTTCCGTGTTTGTGGGACAATAGAGATTGAGATTCGCACCCCATGCAAGACAAATGGTCGTCCAGAAATCTTAAATCTGGTAAGAGAAATGTCCTCTAGTCAACCCAAATGATATTCTGCTCCCACTCCTGCATATTTAACTGGAAAAAATGAAGAACTTTATGGAATCCCTGAACAAGGATGGAGAGTGTTAGATCAAAATTCCCAAGATTGAGTGACGCAAAGATTGAGGAGGAAATCTGCTCAAATACGCGAAATTATCAAGAACCCCACTTTTGATCAAATTGTGGAAGGGAAAGAGAAAGTATAGCTAGGGAAACCTTTAAAAGTGTGGGATGGGGATTTCTATGCAGGAAAAAGTGGGTTAAAGAACTCGTACAAAAGTTCCATGATCTAGGATGCAATATCTCTAAAGATCCATTTCTTACATTCCCATCTTGATTTTTTCCCTAAGAACTGTGGAAATGTAAGCGACGTGTGTAGACACGGTGAAAGGTTTCATCAAGATACAGAAGGAGACGTGGATATCAGTTTCGTCGGAATGTGTAAATGCTCGCAGTTGTAAGGGTTATTCGGGCTTTTACATACAAGAAGCAATCCAAAAGGAAATGTTCACAGAAAATAAACTAAAAAATACTGCTGATTTCTTATATGAACACTGTTTCTGGAAAAATGATCTATTGTATTGTATTTATTAGATAGAAATGTTCTGATCATCAAATTTACCCATAAATTGATGGATGAGCTGTTGCATAGCTTAAAAACAAGAGTTAATAAATAAATTTAATTTACATATTCGTTTTTTCAACCCAAAATTAGTAAGAATAGGCTATTTAAAACTAGAAAACAGACAAAAAGTTATTTTTGTTGCCTTTTGTTATATTGATTGATATTTGCTATTTTCAATTTATTCCTAAATTCTTCATTCGAAATGTATTTTAAAAAAATTCTTAAAAGTTATTTTCTTGACAATTTGTTACCGGCAGGGCACCATCTTGGATTCCGAGTCCCTCGACAACAAGCGCTGCTTGGTGAGATTCCGTTTCTCGCCAAACAACGCTTGGCACTTAGCACTCCGATATCAAATTAGTTCCGATTTATGGAATAAATCTAATAAATCTAAAAAGTTAGAAAACAGAACACTTATCGGCTAACTTAAGTGATTATTATGAGAAAGAACTATCTTTTAAGATTCAAAGCATGCACATAAGGTACTTCTAAAAAATTTATACGAGGTGTCTAATTTTCAAAAAATGAAAGAATCATTGCGAATACATCATCGGTGAATCTTCGACTTATTTTCACACATTAGAAAAGATTGATTATAAAACAGAAAAACCATGCATCTTTATATATAAATATATAGTTTTAGTTTCTACTTTGAAAACATTAAAATTTTTAAGGGGCAATAATTTCATAGTGAAACCACCTTTTTTAATACGTTGTTTTTCTTCTCAGACATAAAAATCACAGCAATTAAAAAAAATTGATCTGGAGGTGTTTTTTACTTCTAAATGTGACCAATCATGTGCAGTCAAGTTTAGTTTTTAAGAGTCATTTTTTTATGCGCAAAACCTTTTAATTATATAAAATTTATTTCATCTTCAGCATTTATGTTTAATATCTGTCTGGGGACAGCTAATATGTTACAATAAAGCATTACTATAGGTTTCTGAGAATATAATTTCAAATCACATGAAAAATAGGATTTAAGACAATAATAACAAATACCTGACTGTGTTCAGAATCTTATCTGGTCTGTGGAAACCCTTTAATATGTGTCCAGAAAAGATTCCGAGAGTGGACAGAAACATGCATGTGCCTTAACTATTTGTACAGTAATAGTCTTTTTAGGGAAACTACATGACCGTAACAACGAAATTAGGTTAAGAATGAATATAGGGTGGAATTTTATGCAATTACCAAGCTCTGAATTTTCTCTTTATCAGATCTAACGATTGCGCCCGTCCTACAATTTAAACTTAAAATTGGTTTACCTTTCGTGGCAAATGTTGCCAACGAATACAAGTTTATTTCTGTTTGTGAAATGGGATTTTGAATTTGAAAGATAATTCGATTTAGTCAAAGTTTCAGAACATTGTTTGGGAAGATAATATGACTCGCGTTTGTGGATAGTTTATAACAGCAATTCAGGTAGATTATATTTCCCTTGATTATTTATGTTTTTTTATTATTAAATGTATTAGAACTTTTACGATTTTTTAATTACCTATATAGCCACAGCTTGCATAATGAATGCTATCTTATTGTTTCGAATAAAATATTGCATATTCATTCATTATAATGTTGTAATCCACAAATTTTATTTGGATTATGAGAAGACTGTAACTGTAATTGATAAAAGATATTTTGGATAAAAAAATATTATTTCAAGAAAAAAATCTTGTAATTAAAACCAAAATAGTAGACATTGGGAAAGCTATTAATTTATTTAACATAGAACTAATACTATTTCATAATCTTCTCTCTCTGCTTTAAAAATTGCATTTGATGGTTGAAAAATAGCCCCATGTGATTAGGTTTTGTTATTATATTTATGTATAGTTACTTGTAACTTTTTTCATTCAAAAACTCTTTTGTTTCAAAATTTGCTTATTGTTGTATCCCTTGTCTCCCCTTAACTCTTTTACTCCCCTTAAATTCATTTTTTTATATAAATTTTACACATAAGACTAGATTATCGCACAAGTGCAAAAGTTCTACCCATTTTACGAGATGCGAATTTCCAGTTGAGATCCGTTATCAATTCCTCTTTTATAACTCCAAAATAAACCGTTAATAAGCTATCTATCTTCTCCTCACTGTTCCTTTTTTACATTTTTAATTTGGTCTATGTTTATTTGATTTGATTTTAATTAACGTCCATCAGCCTATCGAACGGTGGCTCTTTTGTGACTAAGATTCGGACCCGCGACTCGTCAATGCCTCTGGTCTAGGCTACAAATGAAAGTCCTGTTTAATAAACTAGCGTCTATATTAGGCACGTGTTAACTGTCACTGCCTGTTCTTGTTGATGGAATTGAGTAATTGTTATAGATGGCTCCAAAAATTTATTTGATTTCACGGAACGTTTACACGAGTGCAGTAAGTATAGCTTTGAAGAACATTTGCCCTTTAAATTAATTATTTGAACTCTCTATTCCCTACAATCCATTGTCTATGCCATGAGTTCATAATTACTCGGAGTCTAATTAACACATCACCCACTCAACACCAATCTGCTAGTAAAATTTACCGACTTGAAACGATGCATTTTAGAAAATGCCATTTACTTAGTGCATATTCCACATTTTGTTTTATTTTTTTTTTGTTCTGCATTCAATGTATAATATTTCATTAGAATCAATGTCCTTTTATGTTCATATATAAATTTACTAATATTTTTTGTTAAGTATGGAAAAATCATAGAAAACCATAAATATAAAATAATTACAAAATTATATTTAAATAAATTATATATTCAAAGAGATGTATAATTATTAATAATTTATAAGAAAATTTATGTATGTATATGTTTTATTAATCCCACATATGTAAAGCTAGAATTTTTGAAAAGATTTTACTAAAAATTTAAAATATTATCTAAATATTTTTCTGCTTGTTCTGAAATATATTAAATAAAAGTCAAAATTATAAATCTTTTTGAATGTTTAATTTTCTCTAACTTCCAGAACACTTAAAAAATTTTCTTATGATTCTACATGTATTTTTGAAAATTATTTGGAAGTCTTAATTGAGAATATTTTATTTAAATATTTATTAAAACAACATTATCCTAGGTACCAAAAGATTAAAGAAAAAAACTCATTGAATATTAATTTTAATCTTATTTAGCTTTGTTGTATAAATTGCATTAAGTTATAAAATACACACAGGAATCACTAACGATATCCCATTCCTGTGCTCTCTTTTTATTTTTTATTTTCAACAATTTTTAACTGTTTGTTTAAATAAATAAAAATTTCAAGGCTCGTTTAATCTTTGGAGTAACTCACAGAATACACTTTAAAGAAAGAGTAAAAATAAAAATTCATCTTTCTTGCACTAATTCTTTAACTATACGAAGAACAAAAATCTAATTTAAATCCTTCTTCAAAAGTTTAGGAAGGAATTTTAAAAAAAAATTGTTTCTTTTATTGTTTCTCTGTATTAGAGAAGAAGAAAGTTTTTAAATATTCATAAGTTACAGTAATAAATTAAATATTTCCTTTTAAAATGTTATCTTTCGTAATAAATGTATGTCGGTCATTACGAAAGCGCTGATCTTATAAAATAGCAATATAAAAGATTCAAAAAATAAAAGGATGAATGTTTCTTCTTTAATGTGTATCCTGTAATTAAAGTTATGTATGGTTGTAAATGAAACTGAGTTTTATGAGAATAATTTTCTATGTTTAATTTTGTCATATACAAAGAGATTCTCCTTAAAATGTACAGTTAATTTGCATGTACAGTACCAAATCAGTAAGTGGCATTTATTGCTTACAAGATGCATGTGCTAAATAAAATATTTGTTTCTATATAAGGATCGTTTAGTAAGTGTGACATATTAAGAACGTTTGATGATTTTGTTATATTTTCATGAAATTTTCACTATTATGCTCTAGCTTTATTAATATATTTTCTAAGACACTGCACAAGTATTAGATTGGAGCCATTAATACTTATGAAAAATTCATGAATAAGTTTTGAAATTTTAAAAAAATATATTATTTAAAACTAATTTATTATATACGAGAGGTGATTGATAAGTAAGGTCTCCATAGTATAAAATAAGTTTCCGACAAGGTAAAATAATAACAGAGGTATCAGAATGAAGTAAATTTCTTACTCTTACATATTGTAAACTCATTTCTCAACATAGTCACCACTAAGAGCTACATATTTTTTCAATCGTTTTATCCATTCCTTCATTCCGTCCACGTAGAAAGATTCTGGTTGGCTGTGTATCCATTCGCGCACGGCTGCCTGAACCTCGGCATCCGTTGAAGAACGTTGACCTTTCTACGTCTCCTTCAATTTTGAGAATAACAAAGAGTCCAACGGTGCCAAATATAAACTCTAAGAAGATTGTGGAACCACTGTGAATTTCACTTTTCCCATGAATAATCATAATGTTGCACAGTAATGGAATTCAACATCAATTCTTTTGTCAGAAATTCCGTATAGAACACACCACTTTCATTCCAAAAGATGGTGAGCATGACTTTTTCTGTTGATATTAAAGTTTTAAATTTCTTGATGCTCGGAGAACCAGGATGAGACGATATTCCATGGATTGAGCCTTTGTTTTCTGGGTCATAATGATGAATCCAGGATGCCAAAGTTCAGGCAGCCATGCGCAAATGAATACGCAACTAACCAGAATATTTTTCTTCGATGGAATGAAGAAATGAACGCTTGAACAAATTTGTAGCTATTAGTGGTCATTATGTTGAAAAATACAATAAGTAAGAGTAATAAATTTATTTCATTCTGATATCTCTCTTTTTATTTTACCTTGTCGGAAACTTATACGATTATTATTATTTATTTTATACGATTGGGGAGACCTTACTTATCAATCACCCCTCGTATGTTCACCACTAAGCATTCCTAAAATTGAGTCTTTTCTTAATCCTGGAATACACTAAAAACTGTGTTGTAGCAATCCTGTTAATTAAGTTACAATACACACACAATAAGTGTTTTATAAAACTAACTTTAACAATGTAGTGTGTTCAAAAAATGAATTTGACAAAATAAGAGATTTGATTACAACTCTCGAGCCGAACCATATTTATTGCAAAACTAATGGAGTCACATTCCACACTGCGTAGTGGCCGTAGTAGCCATCGGATCATGGCTATCGTGTCATGAGTAGGAGCCCAATACCACTGAAGACCCGCTATGTAGGGGAGCGATGCACGTTAAATCTGTCGAGAGCTCAAACGTTCTCCCGTTGGTGTGGTGTGGTAGTCAGGAGAGGGGGTGCCAGCTCAGGTGTCGTCCAAGTCACTTGACCATGGTTCAAAATTACGCGGTCCGTCGCCAAAAGCCCTCGGGTAGCTGAACAGTGCGACGTTAATATTCACTCACTCACTCCCCACTGTGTAGTAGGAATTCCTACATTGAGATTTCCAGATTAGAGTTTATTATGAAAAGGCAGAGAAATAGGGGAATCATAAAATGTACTGAACCATTTACTGACATAAAAAGAAAACTCAAAATAAATGTTGAAAATAGCAACCGAGTGTGGCAAAATGTGGAGAGCTTAGAAGGCGACATCTTAGAAACCCCTCATGATGCGAGTACAATCGTCGCTTTTGGTGACCATTTCCAGTGGGTTGAACAGATACATATTTATTTCGCATAATTCATATCAGCTTCTATGAAGTTTCTTTGGATGATGTTTTTTAGTGTTCATTCTGAAATTATAAAATGTATTGTTTTTAAAGAACTTTACATGAAAATAGTTTTTAAAACTCTTACATAACCTTAATTAGCATATCAGTACAATTATTGTTGCTCCTTTTACGGTACTAATTTGTATATGCTGAGTACATGACGAGATATTTTGGAGAAGTCCTCCTATTCGACATGAAAGAAGCCGCGTTGAGAATCATGCTTCGAAAAACTTCTTTCTGCTACTTTCAACTGAACTGAAATTTGTATGTGTTGCGATAAGCAAAAAATAATAGTTTATGCGCACCAATTGCTTACAACTCAATTCTTGCTCGTTCACGTAGATCACAACAAAACTTGCTCAAAATTTAATTTGTATCCTATTTTTATATTCTGGATATTAGAGCAATGCCTTAACTTATTTTGTGAGTAATTTTTCTAATCTTTGTTTAGAAAATAATCACATATGTTTTTCCATTACAAGCACTGAGCTCCTTTATCTGAATACGAATACAAAACCTACTTCTTCTAGATCCTTACCCTCTCTCGTCCTCGTCAGTTGACCATGGTTTAAAATGACGAGGTCCGTTACCAGAAGCCTTCATGTAACTTTAATAAACAACATGCAAAATATAACTCTCCCTCTCCTTACCTTCTCCGAAAGAGTGGTCTTGCTTCTCAGAGTGGAATGTGGCCCTATAGGTAATGCTCGTCTTGATGGCTACAAGTACCCCTCTTGCTTTGTCAAATCCCTTTTGAACATCCTGTCTAAGCCTTCTAATTAATTTTAATATCACTCTTATTTGCTTTTGAGAGCAATTTTAATAAATACGCATGCAAGTACTTATTTTTCTTTAAAAAAAGTAGTTAATATTATGCTGATAAGCGTTATAATAGTTAAATTCTTTGTTGTTGTTGTTGTGGCTAATGCCACGTGACTGACGGTGTCGGATCGAGGCCCACGAAATTCATCACGGAAAGTCTCTTTGTAACACTCATCAGATTATGTTGGGGGGGGGGTCTACCTTTTTTTTCATTACAGTAATTTCAGGTAAATTCGAAAATAAAAGCATAAAATGTTAGATATGATATATATACATATGTATAATACTTTCACTGAAATTAAACATGTTATTGGGACATATTATCTGCTTACAGACGCTTAAGGTATGAGATGATTCATTTAGTTTAGTTACACATTTTATTTACAAATTGAAAGCGAAAAGCAACACAGATACACACGGACCAAAGCTTTCTTATTTACATTCCGATGATCTCTGCTTTCATATCTTTCTCAGCCGGTAGCTTTGTTGATCGTATGATGTGCGTTAGTTTATGGTTATTGGCTGTGAATAGGGAATAACTGGCTGATGCAATACTGCATCATTTGTACACGAGGTAGTTTTGGATGACATAAAGTTGTTGTTAAAAAGATATTTCCCATCTGGTTAAAAAACTAAAATAATCAATAATAAAGCAATGGTTCTTAAAATGTGATCCCTGGACTCCTGGGAGTCTCCAACGACTTTCTAGGGTGTCCGTGAAGATCTTTCATTTAAAAATGAGATTTTATTCTTTTGCAAGCTCTGAAAGGCTTCGTGAAAAATTGAAAAAAGTGATACCGTAGACTAGATCACTCAATTACCCCAGTGAAAAAACGAACAGAATAAGTATTTCGATGAATAATATTAATTCAATATTGATTGTTTGCAATTTCCACAGCCATGACTATGACGTTACATTTTCAAAAAATAGTAGAAACTGTATGGAAAACGTAGAACTTGAATTGAGACGACAGATTACACTTGGAAAAGAAATTAATTCTCATTAAAAAAATTTATTAATACTGTTATTTGAAATTTGTATTTTGCAATACTTTTGTATATAATAGACTTTTACTTCTATTGTTAAAGGGGAAAAAAGAAGTAATAAAAAAAGTCTGTATAAGTAGTAGCGGCAGTCTTAGGATTAATGAGGAGCCTTTAAATCATTCAGCCATATGTTGAGATTCGGAGAGGGGTGTTCAAAGTCTTGGGAGTTCACGACGTCAGTCTCACATAAAAATAGGGGCACGAAGATCAAAAGTTTTTGAGGAACCCATTAAGACAGCGGTTCTTAAATTAAAAAAAAATCCAACGAAAGAACATTTAAATTATTACATAATATATTATTTTTTTAAAAATATTAAATTAAAAATATAATATAAACTAAAATAAATATTCCATAACCTATACTTTTTCAGCTTTCATTTTCAAAATAATGGTTTTATGAAAGAGAACGTCCCAATTAGAGCTCTTTCTCCTTTTTCATTCACAATAAAAAACCCTTCCATTTCAAAGGAAAGAAATGACACTTTTTGACTGCAATATCTTTTCGTGTTTGTAGTTTTCCAGTGGAGAATGAAACAATTTTTCTGCAAATCCCGCATTACCTGTTTTCATTTCCACATGTCTAGAAACTTTTGTCTGCAAATTCTTTACTTCAATTGCAAACAGAAATATATAATATTGAAACTAAGACGCCCCAAAAAGGAAAATTTCAAATTCAAAAGTCAAAATGTAAAAATACAAATAGAATACAGTTTCAGAAATTTGAGTCACATTTAGTAGAAAGATTTGTGTTCGATCGGAACGTGGGTATTATTAATGAGCTGGTTTTGCTGCAATGAAAATTATAACTTAATACTAATTAATATTATTTTTAAAATGTACGGTGAATTTTAGATTTTTGAACATGCCTCGTCATTGTATCAAGCTAATCAGAATTTAAATGAAAAGTTCAAGAACAAGTTCATTTGCCTAAATGTTTACATACTATGCGTAGTTTAAAAAGTTTATACTGCTTAAAATGAATCTTCACATATATGAATAATTATTTTTAAATGTTCATATTAACCCCCACTCCATTGTGAGGACGAGACTCGGCAGTTCAAGGACTCTGTTGAAATGGTGCTAAACACGAGTTGGCTACTACCGTCCCATACTTTCTTGTTAGAATCTGTAACGGAAGTAGTGGGCTATATGTATTCCTTTGTATTTGGCGAAGGAACGCATCATTTGATTGTGCTTTCAAACATGTCCTATGAATCTCTGTGATTTCAGAAAGGTTTTCAATATAAATTTTTCGTTTATCTCTAGAGGCCGAGAGGTCATTGTCGCGAACTTCTGACGGACGTTGTCCAATCAAGGGTTCGAAATCTAATGCCACTGAAGACCCGCCGTGTAGAGTAGCTGATGTACGCTAAATCCATTGAGGCTCTAAGTTACTCCGTTGGCATGGTGTGGATGCTTAGAGAGGGATTGCTAACTCAGGTGTCGTCCTCGTCACTTGAGCGAAGCTCAAAATTACGAAGCATCACCTTAATATGCTGTTGATGCTTCATACAAAGCAATCACTATTGCATACAGATACAATTAACCATCACATCAATCTAGAACAATGAAAGAACAAATTTCAGCTTTGCTGTTTTGGTGATTTATTCTTTTATATGGAGACATTTGTCAATATTTTGGTGACATTCTCATTTAAGCATGATCTATAACAAATATTGTATCGCTACTCGTATACTTTTATATTTTAATATTATTTATATGTATTTAATGTTCTAATTCTAAAGATAGATGTGCTTTTGAAGAGTACTTTTCTTTTTCAGAGAAAGGTTAAGACACTTTCCCATCTTACTAAAACAGGCACATGTAGAAAGCAAAATTTAAAAAAAAATAATTTAAAAAGCAAATTAAGCAAAATTTAAAGATTTACAATATGTTCTCATGGAATGCAAAGTATATTGTTTACGTTGCATCAAAAGCACTTCATATTTGCATCATAAGACTTTATGAAACACTTATGTAAATGAATAGAACCATAATGAAAAATAATCAACTTCAAAATATAACATATATAAATAAATTTTGAATGTTGTTTTTCTCTCTTATAACTTCAATTCGAAAACACTTAGCAAAATATATTCATAGCCCACCGCTCTTACACTGAACAAGATGAAAAACCGAATTACATTTTAGAAAGTTGGAAGGTTTTATTTATTTCCTTTTTGATTTTGTGCAAACCCCAAGGGCAGACATCTTGAAATTTTGAATTTTATTCAACACACATTCTTCACAATGGCAGTTTTAGTAGCCCCGGTTAAGAGTAATGAACTTTTCTGACGGTCGCTATGGCAACTTGAAATTGTGGAAATTTCGGAATTTTTGTTACACCCATAAAAAAAAGTTGGTCACAAACGTTGAATAGCTTTACTTAAAATGAACTTTTCTCTGACTGTTAAACTTTTTTACCGCGCCCTCTTGCACTGAATACTTTGTGCGCCGCAGCATTAGAAAATAGTAACGCCTGTGTTACCTTTGAATACAGATTTCTATATTGGATTATCGTATGGATATCCAGACTATTAATAAGCTGTGCAGCTCATAACTTTTCATAATTTATTGCGTCAATCTGTTTCTGAAGAATCATGTGTAAGGGATGATCTGTGTCATCTTTTAGTGTGAGAGGTTCAGAAGGAAGATTAGCCAAAATAAACCCTGTTTACTCAACGAGAACACAGATTCAACAATTTAAACTAAGAAATGCACAGATTACTAATATATAAACATTCGTGGGGTAGACGAGATATTAGTAGAGTTAACAGTAAATTGGATCACTTACGTCGAAGCAATACACTTTTTAATTCAATTCGTTCAAATCTAAATTTAACGCATGCTAACAATTTTCATCACCTTACCAGCATTTTTCAATGAATTATTGAATATTCAAATGTTAACGGACTTTTGGGTGACCTGGTATATTTCAATAAGAGAGATTTTAAAAAATACATCACGCTCTAAATAACTAAGGAATTATTTGAATTATTTCAGCACGTAAGTTGGTCGTGTTTTACTTTTACCTATCCAGATACCTCGGGGTTTAATTTTGTCTACCCTTGTTTTTCATGAAAAATTAAGCGTTAAATAAAATATCTAATAATTCTAACTTTTACTTGAAAACAACGATTTCCCTCGTCCAAAACGATTCCCAAGGACTCGACGCTTCTCCTCTTTTGAGGTCGTCTCCACCTCAGGATCTCTCCTCTTCACAGATCAATTTTTTTCGAAATCAATTCCCACCTTCCTACTCTTTGAACAATTTTCAGCCAAATGTATTCACACTTTTTCTTTTCTCTACTAAACGAAAGAAAATTAACGCCCTTTTTGCATTTATAAACCCGTGCACCTGAACGTATAACGATAACATGACAGAAGAGAAAGTTACAACACGATCCATGCCTTCTCCGGGATTCGAACTCAGTCCTGCGGCACCGTCAGCTTCCAATCACTATACCGATGGGCGGCATTAACGCCCTTTGGATGAATGATTTCGAACGTTTCAATCTTTTAGAAAAAACGTTTACATATTGGAAGTAACAAAAGCATAAATCGCTTGGATTATGAACAGTCCGTGCAATTATTTCTTTTCTTTTTTGCCTCTAACTGTTTACTTTCTCGCTGTTTGATTTTATTGATAATTTTTTAAGGAATTCCTAAGCAAACTATCCAAACAGACGCTTATTTCATCTACGTTTCATCGACTCTAATAAGAAATTAAATACTTTTTAAAAATATTTTTGCGGCAAATCTTATATTTAGATTTAGAAAATTTCAAATAGTTCATGTTCTCTAAGTAAACATAACTTGCCCATGGATTTACTAAGAAATTATCCATGGCCAAGGTAGCCTAGTAATCATGGTCACGGATAATGACAGGCGTTATCGAGTCACAAGTTTGAGTCCTGATGACACCGAACCCCTACAATATAGAAGGGCTGATGCAGATTAAATATGTCATGGCACAATTTCCTCACATTGGTGTGATGTGCAAGTTAGAATAGCTCCGGTGTCGCCATTGTTATTTGACCTCTTCAAAATTCCACCGAGATCCATCGCAACATCCCTCGTGTTGCTTTATAATACGACGTTGATAAACCTTCCCTCACTCTCACATTTTACAACAGAAAAATTTCCACAAAGACATTTTAAAGTGAAAAAAATCACTCAAGTAGTTTCCAAAAATATCACTACAACGAAAAAATATTATTTTATAGCATTAAGAAAGAAGAGAAATAGCCCTGTCAGCAAATTCAATTCTTCCTAATTGATCCTATCTTTCAAATCATTATACGAGTTTATCGAACAGTTATAAACCGTATATTCAGGATCGCTGATTTCTTTCCCTGATGGCAAATGTCAAGATTAATTTGTTTTCAAACGGAAAAAAATAAAAGAATGATCATTTATTTATTTGGAGATATATCTATATTACTAATTATTATTCTACCCTACAGGATCTTGTTACTATCTATCTTGTTGTCAGGGTCTTCTTCTATCTACTGCCGTCTTGTTTTGAAAACTAAATAATCCAGTTGTAATGTGAAATGTAAGGTATTTGTCATGCTATGGCGTTAAATTTCCATCTTAACGAGTTCACTGTGATTGACGCGTCATGCAGAATTTGCAGGATTTTGTGTATGGACGAGTATGCTCGCTATGGATACAAAGTAGTGACCACTGACTATTTAAATTGTAATTCGGAACAACAAAACCATATATTCCCAATTTCAAAGATGCTTAGAATATTTTGCGAAAGAGACCGGGTAAAACAAATCAATAAAAAAATATGAAAAATGTAAGATGAACTCATGCACCCCCGTATACACCGGCTAATATTCCGTATTTGTAACTAATTTATTTATGAATGAACTAATTTATTAATGTTTCTTTGATGTTAGCCTAAAGGCAGAGATATAAATCGGTAAGTTGATTTATATCAGGGTTCCTTCACCTATGGTCCACCATGGGACCAATGCGGGACGCCGACCAGAAGCTGACCTTCATAAGATATACTGCTGACCAGTGATATGTTCGTTTATGTATCCCATATTTGGTGTTAGTTAGCACTCAGAGCAAACATTTGACACCTGTCAATAACGAGTTATGCTACCTTATGCGTCAACACAGCTTCACCGTCTTGTCATTGATGCCACAAGTCTATGTTGATGGTGAGATATTGCGATTGCGGTCTTTTAACTCCTGAGCTGCCGTCCCATGACATCCAAATGTGTTCTCGAGTTGATATCGGTGAGTTAGGCCCAGAACATAGCAATCTGAATTCAGCATCATGTCCTGAACACTCAACACAATTTTAGCCTTGTGACACGGGCGTTGTCTTTGGAACCTTCCATTTCCAGCTGGAAAACGAGGCCATGTAAGGTCAAACGGTCCACAATGATATCAGATAGCCCTGTATCATGTCATAGGTCTCTACCACATCTGGGTCCCAGAACGCCTAAGAGAATCGTCCCCTGTATATACGCTACCACAGGCCTGATGAGGCCTTCTGCACATTGACACGGCAACTGTTCGCCTGGAAGCGCGTATCCTGACACGGCCATATAGGGTGTGATGAATGACAAATAATGGATACATCTGACCAAGCATCTCCTCTGATGCATGGACCAGTGCGCGATGTTACTGAGGCCCAGCGCAGGCGCAGTTGGCGATGACGCTTGACCAGCAGTAGAACACGGGGTGACGTTGGCTCGTAGCCCCATATCAACGGTACTACCGAGAACAGTGTGCTAGCGTATTCTTGCCCCTGCATTGTATTGGGCTGTCAGTGAGTCACTGTCATTCCTTTGCTTTTACTATGACGAGACAGTCTCTACGACCTTTTCCTTTGAAGCGTGTGACGAAGCACCATAATAGTTACTGGTTTCACCGTCTACATCCTCTTTACAAAGTAATACCAACTGTAGACGTCATAATCAACCCACCCAGCGTGCAGTTTTCGAAATACTTGTTTCAGTCATTACATCACCTCTATCAAAGTCTCTGCACATCCTCAGTCTTCCCATCACACACAGTAAGTGAATAATAGTTCTTCAGCAGCAGTTAAATCACCATTCTCCATCCACGTCTTCCGTCAACAGCCGAACTCATCAAAATGTAGGGGTAGGTTATTATTTGGCTCTTGGAGTGTATATGCTAACATTAGATTAATGGCCCAATGCTGTGCTGATTAAGGAAGAGTTATTTCGTTCAAGGAAGTAAAGCGAAGATACTTTCTGGTAAGAGGACTGTGATCACTACAGCATCTCTTCAGAATTTCCTTAGGTGGAAATATTTTGTCAGTAAAGAAGGAAGGAAATCGAGTGTGTTTTTAGGTGTCTCAGTCCGGGAACTTTTACAGTCACTAAAATTCATAGATATCTATAAAAGTGCATAGCTGTCAGAAGACGATCGGTACACTTACGAAGAATATATGTAATATATATTTTTAATAATATATTAACTAAATAAATAAATATTAGTGATAAATTTAGTATTTTTATGAAATAAACCCATCTCTTTGAACAATGCAATTTAAAGAGTATAATCGTCATCGCTCGATTTCTGTGACACACCTAATTGTGCTTCTAAAATGGGCGAACAGTAACTGATTATAACTAATTGTTTGAAGTGAAAACTTTTAGCGGCGTTAGTCACTTTTGATAGGAAAATCTGTATGGTCGCGTCACCGACATGCTCTAACACTGGCGCACGTCAGTTAGCCTTAGACAATTTTGTATGGGTAAATCTGGTGCGTCACACTGACACGCTTATAGTAGTACATATGTGGCGTATAGCAGAAGCGAAAGCTGTGTATCTTAAAGTGAAATTCAATGATTTAGTGGAAGTTCAGTTATATACTGGATTGCTCGTTAGACTTGAGAATGGGCAATACATATTAATGGTTGCCGTTATATTTCGCCTGGAAAATCTAATGAGACAGATCAACACATTTATATTTCTGATGTTTACAAAGAAGGTCTTGAAATACCAAAAGAGGTTGGCGAAAATATGATAATGTGCGATGATTTAAGTAGAGACTTCACAGTCTTTGTGATGATAAAATCTACCATTAATTAATTTCTAAGTAAAACAATTTAAATATGTCCATGGATCGAAAAACTCCAGATTAAAAATATAAAATAGACTATCGATGGGTTTTACACAGATGCTTAGATAAATTTAGATCTAAACATTTTCCTTCTTATTTTAGATTCCACGCCTATTGATCTTTTTCAGAACAAATGAAATAATTGAAAGTACAAAAGTCTAAGCTATATTGCTGAGTGTATTATTAATGAGACATGATGCAAAATAACCGTTAAATAATTAAGATTTAGAGTAATGTATTCTAGGTAAATACAAATACTATCCATAAATAATATGATTGTACTTATTTAATTTTATTTCAATTGAGATTGTATTTATATTTTGTCGATGATGTCTCGTACAGCCAGTAATACATTTGAATAATAAAACCATAAAACATGCATTTAGTTGTTGCTCGGCGTGTCAATTGATAAGGAAACTAGATTGATAAGTTAGATAATTTTAATCAATATATATTGAAATTTCAAATTTAATACTAAAAAGTTCTGGAAGATTTCACTATTGGCAGCTCTATAACTGCCAAAGTTTTTATTGCACAGGGTTCACTATCCTCCCAGAAACGGATATACAATACTTGGTATTTAAGCGATTTGAAGTGGTGCAAGATAGCAGGTACTCTGTCAGTGCATATTGTCGTCCATGTTACTACTGCTTCAGTTAAGAAGGACCATCCTGTCACTCCCGCAAGTTTGCTCCGAGACTCAGAAAATGTTGATGAGGATTGTTACTATGGCCTGCAGCCCTTTTAGTTGTAACAGGTAAGTAAAGTTTATTATTTGTTGGTGAAAGGCGATTATTGATCTTTCCCTTATAAACTTAAGCTACTTTTTTAATCAATAAAAAATGTGTTTATAAATATTTAAATGCCTTCGCTATATAATTCACTCGGGTACGAGTCAAATTTTCGATGTGGAGTCTCAAGTTGATTACTATGGAATGTTATGATGCAATTCAATAATTTTAGAAGTATTCTTAATTTTAAAAACAAAAACGAAGTATTTTTACATTAGAACTTAATATTTTTTGCAGATGCTAAAAATTTCTAAGTAACATTATATTAAACCACCCCATGAAATCTTTAAGACCTGCTGGAGTAAACAAAAGTCATCGTTTCTTAATTGCAAGTCAACGCGTGCTTAAAAAGCCATGTTTCTTAACATTGTAATTTTTAAAGATTTTAATTCAAGCTTTACGTATTAAATCCAATATACAAAATTGGAGAGGCGAGAACATGGTTATTGACTGTTGACGCGTCATTTGATCGACGAGTTGACTTGAAACTTTGGAAAATGTACTTAATTGTGTTGGAAACCCAACAAAAGGCTTGAAGGTGCAGAACTTGCTTTGAGTAGTTGAAATTACATTTTCAAAAGCTTTCCAACAAATCTGGAATGCAAAAATAACGATGATGTCCGGGTCTATACAAAACCATCGTATACTCTATCAGCCCTATCTATCATTCCTCCAATGAGGTCATTTAATGAACAATCTATTGTATGTTCTAACAAAAATGATTTACATCTGAGGAGTGCGAACAATCATCAGAACTCAGTTAAACCCAGACCGATTCAGCTAGGGATAAAGATATGACATCGATAAAATCAAAGGTCTTGTTCAATGTATCGGTGAGGATACAAGAAGTTTTCGAATGCAATAAAGAAAACAAATTCTCTGGCAGTGTTTCTCGCGGAAGAGAACCCAAATTGCTTTGAAATATCTTCCGAGTGATAGTTAGTGATCAGTGAGTTCCCAGCTTTGAAGGAGCAGAATCCAGGATTGGGAGAGAAAGAAATAGTGGGAGGAGACAAAATTCGTTTCACTTTAAAATTGAAAACTCCGGCATTTGGTTCTAGAGAGTCAGTCGGTTGTACGAAACTGTGCTAAATATGAACTTCCCTGAGTACAATGTGAACGTTTAAATCGAGTACTTCCGGCCATAACCACTGCTTTAAGCGCCTTGATATCATCCATAGACCAGAAAATGGCTTGTGCTGTTCGCTGGACAAGCAAGAGTAGTGAGTGCGATCTCTTACTCAGGTTTGCGTTATATGTATTAGATTCAAAGAAAACAAGAGACCCAAATAATAAAGCTGATGGAATCACAAACCCCTATTCTAGCTGCTGTAAATGTCATCAGGTTGGAGAAACTTGTTGACCAAACAAGTTGTGTGGTCTCATCATTTCTACACTATATTATTATTCCTCTTGCACATTATCTAAATTTGATATGTTATCATAATCAATAACTAATAAATAATAAATCATTCATTCTATTTATTCCTTTTGATAGAAACTACACAACATAATCAAACTTAAGAAAACAAATTGAGTGGAGTGAGATCAATCAATTATGAACGACGAGAACGCTAACTGATTACCAGGGAATAACGCATACAATCAACCACGCATTTAATCTCTAATCTATAAAAATCACAGACCTATGTTCTCAATGAATCGTGAATACCTTAACGAATCTAGATGGCGAGCGGTTACAATCCTGATTCTTCAGTTACGTCCGAGACCGAATTAGATCTTTCAATAATCTTCCTTCAGCTAACAAACTTCCTTGTTAACACAACCTCCTAGAATCACCTTCTAATCAATCACGTAGTTAACCCTCTATCATATCAACACGTAGTCATCTCATCTCTTCATTTATTTCTCCCTTTATCTCTTTCGAACTCCTAACCTGACTATCTTATTTGCATAAGTCACACCTTAGTTTCACGTTGAGATTGGTTAAAATAAATACAATTTAAAGGATTTTGAGAAGGTTAGGAAACGCGCGACCTGTCCATACCATTGAGAAAAGCGTGACTTATTGAAGGTCTAAAAACCTGCAAGAACTCGCTAATTTACCTAACATCTAAAAACACTGAACCTGCAAAAATTTTAACCTACTCTAGAATGCCTAAAATACTGAACTGTAAAGTTAACTAATCGAACTTTAAACCTGAAAATCTGAACTTGTAGAAGTTAACTCACGAATCTTTATAATGCCTGAAAATACTGAACTTGTAGAAAGTTTTAACTCTCTAAGTTAAACTTTAATTAAACTAACACACAGAAATGACTACTCAAAGGGTACTCCATCAATTTGCTCTTGTACACATTACAATCCTACAAATACATCCCATTCGGGCGAAGATCAGGAAAGCCTTTCAAGGAAAAACCTGATCATACTTTACTTAGGGTACTAATATAAATAAATTTTACATTAATATCTTCTCACGACATCAAAGTTTCATCGCATCACTATGTTCAGGGACTGCTGCCTGAAAGGAAACCTTGTCGAGCACTAAAACATGACCAAATGCACAGAACTTTATACAACTTCCTTATTGACATAAAATATGGCATACATTATATTACATATATAGTTTCTAACAATTGCTTTTATCTGGTTCATTTTCAAAATTCCCAATCAATCGCTGCGCTGTTAATATTTTTGTTATTCTAATTGCCGCGCCCAGAAACCGAACACTACTTATACATCATGTACACAAAATATATACATTTTTACATAGAATATATTACAATAAACAATACAAGTAATCTCATATAAAGCCTCGTCCTTAATGTGTGGCAAAACAATTACAATTCAACAAATGTTTTCACAATTTGGAAAAATTAAATAAAAGTCTTTTCAACTGATATGAAAATGCACTGTCCAATGACACTTTTGTGCATTGTTTTACAAAAATTAGACTTAACCCACATAGAAAATACTCGACATCTGTCAGAGGAAAAATAAATTAAATTATACAACTGGCTAGTCTTTAGATCGAAATCTGCGCAAACTTTGTCTCCAACCATGGCCTCTGTGCTGGATGACCTTGTCCTAGGGTTGTCCTCTGCTCAATATTCTGAGTCTCCTCTTCTATCGAGTCCGTTGAAGTTGATATGCTCCTGCAGGCGTTGTTTCCTTTGAGAACTGGAACTTGGCTGTTGTCCTCGTCGGCTCGAAGGTATGGTTAGCTCCTTGCCTGATGAGATCTATTGTACTTGAATCTGTGGGATGGTCCTGAACTGCTCTTTCAATTATTTCTTCCACCTTTCTATACGCTTTCTGGAGGGACAGAACTGGCATTGACGAAATCTTTCTTTCACTGATCTACCTGGGACTTTGGTCTCTTCTTCTTTTGCACGTTTTCCCTCAAGAGTCTGGCCTTCCTCTTTCTCTCAGTGTATGAGTCTCCTTTTCCTAAAATTACTACCCCGAAAACAGACCAGTCATTACGTTTTCTCCTCTCCACTCCATCAGATATTCGCAACTATATCTCTACTACCATTTACATTTTCCTGATTTCTTTACGACAACCCCATCATTCCCGATTGTGCACCAATGTCGACTGTGCATCATCCGACCTGACTGATGTCTGCCATGATCACTACTTTCCGACTCAGCAACACTGTCTTCTCTTTGATGTTAAATTCTCACCACAGTCCACATTAACCGTTATTCTTTTACCAAATTTTAATATTACTAAATTATTATTATTTTACCTCAGAACTTTATACGGGCCCTCAAACTTTGGCATAAATTTTCTACTATTTTTACATTTTGAACTTAACGGGTGAGTTTGAACTAATACTAGATCATCAACTTTCATTATTTTCGCCTCTTTTATTATAATATTTCATATACTCTTACTGTGGCGCTTTGTATGAACTCTAGCCTCCTCAAACAACCTTTCTGTTCCTGAGCTAAATCTGATCCATCAGTTACCATAACTAAATTCTGAAAGGGGTGATTAAATTCGACCTAAAAATAATTCCGCCGGTGTTTACCGTTGTCTCATGTACTGCTGTCCTAATCCCGCGCCGAACTCTAAAATTGATGCCAGTTATTGTGATTATCGACAAAACAAAATCTTTTAAAGAGTGCGTTAACTCTTTCTGTTTGATTAAGCTTGTGGACATTAGTTTAACGTGTTTATGTGCAATCTGCACGACATACTTGCTCAAAACTTCCCGGATATTTGGGGCCGTTATCGGTAATTAACTTTTACAGAGCTCCATAGCGCAATATAATTCTCAAAAATCATTCGCGGTGCTTTAGCCGAAGCTTTAATTAAGAACTTCTTCAACACATTTAGAAAAATTGTCTGTATTACTAAAATAAATCATAATTCTGGACTAGTTGCAGGAGTATGGGCCTAACAAATCTAAAGACATTTATTCCGGAAAATTCGTTATCGAATTAATTGACCAGCTGACAATCGTTTTTATAATTAACTTTTTAGTGGTCGCAGGTTGCTACTATGTTATAAATGTATTTCCTCATGTACGGAAATATACGCGTCCTTTAATTTTAAGTAGTTTCTTTTGCCTAAATAAGACTGCCATCGGCGAGTCATGAAATTCTCATAACATCTTTTACATAATGTTTAGGTATAAATGCCCTTAATTCACCTAGTGTGGTTGTGCTTTGCATAATTCTAGCAAACCGTCAACGATTTTAAAGTCATTGGACCAATTTCGCAGTCGATTCATTAACAGAGCTATCGTCAGTTTTTAAAAACCTCGTGCCCTAGTTCAGGTCATTTCTCTGTTTCCTCTCAAGTCTGCTCTAGACGATAATACTAACGATCTAATCACCGCACAAGACACCTTTGGTTCTTTGTACTTTCAGGTTTCTGAACAACATATCAGCCACTAAATTTTGCGTACCTGGGCGATGTTCTTTTCATTAAATTTAGCTAACTTGTTTTGCCTGCCTTGCTTAGTCCTTAATAAATCTATCCGTACCGATTCGTCCGAAATTGCCAGTTTCTCAATTTGCGAATCGGAATTAACGTTTAACCGTCAAAGTAATCCTGCATGACATAAAATCAGCACCTATGATGCATGGATCTTGCATCTCGTAATCAATCACATGAAATTTCCACAACTTCGAAAATTCTCTTATTTTAATTCTCAACTCAACTGTGCCTAAATTTCTGCATTGTGACCCTTGAGCTGTAACTACTTCAGCTAATGATTTTTTAATAGGACAGAAAGAAAAATATGACCGGTACTTTTTTTCTGAAATAAACGACTTTTCCGCACCTGTATCCCAGAGCGCTTTTAGAAATGTATCATGCAAAAGAATCGGCACATACGGAAGTTCAACTGGTGATAATCGCAATGAATTCATTTTAATTCTATTAGGAGGATTTGACTTAACTAGCGATCGTTTACCTCCCACAACACGATCGCTTAGAAGTTTAAATTGGCATTTCTTTGCCTTTCGCTGTTGCAATCAACACGCCTCCAATTCTGCTTTGCTGAATCATCATTAGGACCCTTCCTAACCACCATCCTACTGTTCTGATACCGGTCTGTTCTCTGATTGGGCTGATTGTAGCGATTTCCACCCTCGAATCCTTGATTTTGATAATTACGACGAGAAAAATTATTCGCACCTCTGCCTAGTCCTCTTTGATCATTTTGACTATTTCCGACCCCAGTATCTCTCCAATTTCTATTATTCCTTCTTTCCTCAGGATTCCTACTCACATCCCAACTTCGTCTAGCAAAATTATTACTCGAACCCTTGTTTTCCCTGCAGCTATGACGTTCCTCATACCGGTCTACCAACTCTATCAATTGAGTTTTCGTTGTGGGGTTTCGAACTTCTAAATAATCCATTATTTGGGGTTCTAGTCGCATTACTATGTGATCAATCAATTTTAACTCATCATAATTCAAATTCAGAATTTTATGAATTTTTAACAGCTGAAAAATAAAGTCTGACGGGGCTTGACCTCTCCGTTGTTTTGATGAAAAAAACTGAGCTTCTAGCTCTGATTTATTCCGTATTACCGGAAAACTATCTGATAATTTCTTTTTAAGTGTTGCAAATTCAGTCGCTTCTTCATTTACACACTCGAAGCCTATCACCTCAAACCAGTCTAACGCTCTCCCAAATAAATGACCTTTTAAATATGCACATGATAGATTCGCCGGTATTTCATAGTAGGCTATATTGTCGTCAATATTATTGATAAACTCAGACACATTTTCTTTACCCGAAAAAAATAACTCCGTTAAAACTCTAAATCCTACACCTGCTCTTAATTCCGGTATTTCGTTTGGGTGCCAGTGTCGTAGTCTCTCACTACCCCTATGATTATTAATTCCTCTTTGCACATTATCTAAATTTGGATATGTTGGATTCATAATTAATAACTACATAAATAATAAATCACTACTATTTATATATATATATATATATATTCCTTATGATAGAAATACACAAATATTAATCAAACTTTAAGAACAACAAATTATAGTGGAGTGAGATCAGAATTCAATTATGAACGACGGAACACTAACTGATACCACGGGGAATAACGCATACAATCAAACTACGCATTTAAATCTAATCTATAAAAATCACAGACCTGATATCTCTTTAAGACAGGAATCTTGAATACCTGTAGAATCTATGGAGCGGTTACAATCCTGGATATCTTCAGTTACGTCCGAGCCGAATTAATGAATTTTTTTCAATTATCTTCCTTCTGCTAACAAACTTCACTTAGTTAAACTAACCTCCTAGAATCACCTTCTTAATCAATCACGTTGTTAACTCCTCTATCAAAACACGTAGTCATCCTCATCTCTTCATTTCATTTCTCCCTTTTATATCTCTTTCGAACTCGCTAAACCCGAAACTATCTTATTTGCATAAGTCACACCTTTAGCTCTCAGCGGGGATTGGTTAAAATAAATATAATTTAAAAGTTTTTGAGAGAAGGTTAGTGAAACGCGTAAGCACCCGTACCAAATTTATGAATAATGTCTTACCTCAACCGCATTTACGCATTTTACAACTTAATTTGCATAAATCAAAAAGTGCTACACAGCAGCTTATTTTGAATATGGAAGTTCGCAATATTGATGTTGCGTTGGTACAAGAGCCTCATTCGTACAAGGGAACTCTTCCTGGATTTCCTTCGTCTTACAGAGTTTTCTTCAGTCCTTCTTTCGATATTATTAAAGCAGCCATTATTGTCAGAAATAGAAATATTTCAACCTTTCTAGATCTAAATCACCTTGATTACAATATGGTGACAGTGCGCTTAAACATTAATAAAGTATCATTTTTGTTTGTTTCCTACTATTTCGAACCCTCCAAGAATATTGATTGTGATTTGGAAAAAATTAACAAATTTTTTTCCAAGATGCCCATAAACAGACTGGTCTGGTCAATGGACGCTAATAGCAAATCTGAAACATGGTTCAGTCCCCTTTCCGACTCTAGAGGTTCCAAGCTCACCGATTTTATTAGTGCCCATAATCTCTTTGCCATTAATGTAGATTGCGGTCCTACATTTTGTGGCACTCAAGGTTCTAGCTACATTGATGTAACTGCAGTTGGAACTGATTTGCTGGAAGATGTTTCTTGTTGGCATTTGCCTACTTATGATTCTCTCTCCGACCACAGAGCAATTGAGTTTGATATTGTTCTTAATTTTAATTCTCAAACAAATAATAGTGACGTCTGTATCTTCTACCTGAAAAAAGCGAACTGGAAACTCTTCTATGACACATCAAAGTATTTGCTGTCAAACATTAGTAATCGCATCGATTCCTGCCAAAATCCAGAATCCTTGCATGATCTCGTAGATAATATCCTTTCTATTATTCTAAATTCTTGTAAAATGTCAATTCCAATTAAAAAGCAAGGGATGCACAGAATTCCTTGGTGGACAACGGAAATTGGGTGCATGAGAAAGCACATTAATGCTGCAAGACGAAGATTCCAGAGATGTAAAAACATCGCTTTAAGAGAAATTTATAAAAGTAAATACAAAGAATTAAGAACTAATTATAATTTAAAACTTTTAGATGCCAAATTAAGTTCATGGAAGGAATTTTTGAATGAAATTAATGTAAATAATGTGTGGAAAAAGATTTATACCTATGGCGTCAAACAGCAGTTTCAGAAGAGAGTTGAACTCAGTGGAATTGCTCTTCCATGTGGAACTGTAACTAAAAAATTCTTTTGAAGAGACAATTAATGAGATTATCTTCCATTCTTTTCCTGATGATTGTGAGAATGATGATGATGATTGTCACAAAGAAATACGAAATGACGCTCTTATCAATAGCAATATAACGGATGACCTACCTCTTACCATCCATGAAATTGATGCTGTTATTAATAAATTGAAGTTAAAAAAGTCACCTGGCCCTGACTCCATTCCTAATGAAGTTGTCAAGAAATTGCATGTAATGCACCCTGAACTTTTCCTAAAAGTTTTTAATTCATGTCTTCGTCTCAAGACTTTTCCTCTCTGTTGGAAAAAAGCTAGGATTATCCTGATTCCCAAAGTGAACCACGTCCGTATCCCTAATTTAGACAACCTTAGGTGTATTAGTTTACGGTCAACTTTGGGTAAATGTTTTGAAAGACTCATTATTAACAGATTGGCCTGGCGTTTACACAAAGATAATTTTTTCAATAAAAACCAATTTGGTTTTATGCCACAAAAATGTACCGACGACACCTTGATGAAACTTAATGAAATTGTTTTAAAAGGAAAAAAGAGAAATTTTCATACAATCCTAGTTTTCTTGGATATTAAAGGAGCTTTTGATAATGCTTGGTGGCCTGGTATTCTGAGAATTTTAAAAAGATCTAACGTTCCTAACAACTTATTTGCCGTAATTTCCAGCTTCTTGAAGGATAGATCTGTGACTTTATCTTTAGGTCATTCCTCAAAAGAGAGATTTTTGAACAAGGGATGTCCTCAGGGATCAGTTTCTGGACCTTTTCTCTGGAACATCATTATAAATGATTTTTTGGAAAAAATCTTGGCTTTCTCTTGTGAAACAATTGCTTTTGCCGACGACTTACTTCTTTGTTTTCAGGTAAAGTCTTTTCATGATATAAGCAGACAAGCGCAGCTTACCCTTGAATTTGTATCAACCTGGGCAAAGAATTATAAATTAGAGTTTAATGCTGTTAAATCAAAAATTATGATCATGGAGAAGAGAGAAAACAACGCCCTCACTAGCAACCTCGACCTTAATGGGGTTCCCCTCTATTGTGTGAAGGAACTAAAATATCTTGGTATTATCCTTGATAATAAATTCTGCTAGAAGCAGCATATTCTGCATCTTTCAAATAAATGAGAAAAAATTCTCCTAGGGCTTAACAGAGTTGCCAGAAATAGCTTTGGGATCAAGTCCAATGTCTCATCCCTCATTTATAAACAGGGTATTGTTCCATTTATCTGTTATGGTTCACGAATCTGGGGAGCTGCCTTGAAGAAGAAAATAAATTGTCGGCTCTTGCGAAAAATTCAACGAAGAATACTTCTCCGAGTTATTTCTGGGTATCGAACGATATCCTATGATGCTGTGTTTGCTATCTCAGGCTTTCGACCTATTGACATCTTTATAATCAGAAATAATGAATTCAAGAATGCAATGAAGAACTGTACCAATAAGAGCCTAGATGGTACCATGCGATTTTCTGATCTCCCTCATCCTTCTGAACGATTTCCACTTAATTTTGTTAATTACCGTAAAAATATTGAAGACAACTTTCCTGTTGTCTGCTTTACAGATGGCAGCAAAATTAACAATAAGGTTGGCCTTGCATTTGTTATTTTCCAAGATTTTATTGAAATTGAAACTCGCCAATTTAGAATAAGAGATGAATGTAGTGTGTTTCAGGCTGAATTACTTTGCATAGCTCAAGCAATCTCATGGATCTGTGAAAACGAAAACCTTTCATCGGATTTTTTAATTTGCAGCGATTTTTTTTAATCTTTATATGCTTTAAATAACATTGATTCTCAAAATCAACTGATTGTTAAAACGCAAATTGATCTCAATTTTCTTCGAAGCCCAGAGGAGTAAAAGTTTCCTTTTCTTTTGTTCGAGGTCATACGGGAATCTATGGCAATGAACGTGCTGACTGGCTTGCAAAAGAAGCTACAAAATTAAGTATTTTGATTCCTATGAGCATTCCGAAATCATATTATAAAAATCTTTTTAAGGGAAAAATTATTTCTGAGTGGAATAAATTATATCAAGTATCAAATAATGCACTCTTCACCAAGGAATTCATTCCTTCCATTCAGAGACGTTTAAAGGCCTCTTTCAACCTAATGTTATACAGTCGGTCGAAAAAATAGTCGAGCACCGTGACCCTTTCCAAAAATGATTGAAAATGGAAAACGACCTTTTTGGAAAGGAGCAGAATCGTGTCCCTTGGGGTGTGTTGATTGAAAATTTTTTCCTCTGAAACAAAATATGGGGCGCGAGAACAAAAAATAGTTTCATCCTGTATGAGGGGACAAATGAAATGGAGACTTGTCCCGCTGGGCAACGACCCATGTCAATGGAGGTAGGTCAGGGAGGGACAATGAGACAAGTCAAGCTGGGGGAAAGCAACGACCTATAAAGTGTAGGCATTACAACGTTGGTATGTCGAGAAAAGACAGAGAATCATTCCAATAGGGGTGTTGTTGGAACATGGGAGGCGAGCCATCTCACGACGTTGCCCTCTTGGCGTGGGGTGCGAACCCTCGTCTACGTGAGTGGACCCTCGTGTGACAAGGGTCCTGACAATTTAAGCAACATGCGTCTCATTTTCACATCAATCGACCCTTGCACCCGTATAGTATTGCGTTTCTCTGTACCCTCTTTCCAGGGGGAATAGAAAAATGACTGTGGCAAATAAAAATGTTGGGCTGCCAAGCGTGTACGGGACCCATGGTATAATGTCCGATCCATGTGACGGGCTGGAAATGTTTAAATTGTGTGATTCCCTTGTATCCGCGCTACGAGGAAACGGAGAAACCTCTGCATTTGAATCTATACGATAATAAAATAGTGTATGTCGAGGAGGGAGCCGAGGAAAGAGATTTGATTCAAAGGGAAAAAGACGTGTTGAAAAAGGAACTTGACGAGTTGAAAACAAAAGAATATGAATGGAAAATGAAAGAATATGAATGGAAAACAAAAGAATATGAATGGAAAACAAAAGAATATGAGTTGAAAACAAAAGAATATGAGTTGAACGCTAAAGAATATGAGTTGAACGCTAAAGTACAAAACATGTCAGTTGAAAATAAAATATTGAAAAATTTGTTGCAAGGAAAAAGAGAATTTCTTTCAATACATGGCGTTGGAAAAACAATAGTGTAAAAAGGTTGGTTCGACCTCGTTCAGCCATCTCTCAACTTTCAAGTTTACTAGCAAACCTTTGAAACTAAATCATGTAAGCTTCTCTAAAAAAAAAAAAAAAAAAAAAATTTTTTTTTTTTTAGAGAGGTAGAATGTTTTAAACTTTTTGAGCTCTGCCAAGAGTTTGGTTGTCAATATTATTTGCTCCTGAAAGATATTTTAAACTTGCCTCACATTCTTTTTTTTGGCTTTTGCGATATTTTATTTTATTAGCCTTCCATTGTGAATCTTACACAATGTTCCAGGCACAGTCTCAAAAAATGTGTCAACCTTCCATTGTGAATCTTACACACAATGTTCCAGCCACAGTCTGAATCAATGTGTCAGAGTTTTTTTTTCTTGTCGTTTCCAAACCCCCCGCCAATGGAAGAATGATTCCTGGTCCCGAGCTATGCTCCTTTCCAGCAAACATTCTCCCATGGCTGTTCCAAACCCTCAATTTGTATACTATATGGAATGTCACCCTGATTTGCTTTTCATCTTTCACATTTTATTGGTCTTGCACAATGTTCTAACAATTGTGTCTTTTTTTCTGGTCGTCCACCTTGACTCTGAGAGTAGCCCAAAAAAATGGGAGATGAATGACTGGTCCCGAGCTATGCTCCTTTCCAGTCATCCATCTCCCATTTTTCTGGGGAATCCCTGTCCCCTCCTCTACGAGGCTGCTCGTATGGGGTTGGGCGCCCTGCAGAGAGGACAGGTATTCCTCACCTCCAGGTGTTGCAGTAAACACCGCATGTGAAATACATGGCCACAATGTGTCTTTTCTGGCCAATGCATCGGACTCAGACAGATGGAACACGTCTCGGGTATTTGGAAGACGCTTTCGGGCCATTTGAGTGCAAAACAGCCATCCAAGACGGCTTGAGCCAAGAGAATCCAAGGGGCCAACGGTTGAGGTCCATGTCGCCTCCAGGCCTTGTACGCCAATCGATACAATTTGGGAAGGGCCAAGACCGTCCACAGAGCTTGCAGAAAGGCCCCCTTGCCTTGGGCCGCCTGCTGTTCGAGGTAATCACTGTAAAGTTCGGAAGGTTCAGAAGAGGTGAGACATTCAAAGGTGGGCAGGTCGTCGATGGGCTCGGGATGGGGCAACACTTTTCGTAAAAGGTCTCCCAGGTCCACGGGGGAAAGAGCAATGACGTCGGACGGAGTGAGAGTCTGTAACTGGGCTCGAAACTGCATCATAAAAGTAATGTACTCGGCCAAATGGGCCTCGTGGTATTCGGCCAGGTAGATTTGAAAGGCTTTGTCAGACTCCATTGTCTCGTATGAGGCAAAAAGGCGTCCGAATCGTGCTTTTGAGAGAAGAGCGACGCGCAGGAAGTGCTTTTGGATTGGCTAGACAGGAGGAAGATCCTGTGAGGGTCATGTCCGTTCTTTCAAAATGGATGGCATCATCTCCGGTCCGCCGGAAGCAAGCACCTTTCAAGGTGGCAGAAAGAGTAGGATCCACGGGGCCCTGTCTCCAACATTGACAGTGAGCTCGTGTCAAACATTCGAGCGAGTGTAAAGACCCGTCCCGTACGACGACATGATTGAAGCGTTTCACGATAAAATAGTGTTCGGGGGCGTCAAAGACATTAAAACAATGGCAAGTGTCGGGTCCTTCCGTGCAGGCATCTGCACTATAGACACAATCGGAAAGATGGAATCCATGCTCGCTCAAGACCACCTGGACGGGAATGGGAAAGTGGGTCGCGAGTTGTTGAAATTTCACAATACCCGCTAAACGTTGCAAGCGTCGTCTATAAGACGACCAGCGTGAGACGTTGTCTCGCAAACCTGGGAGAATGTTTTTTTCCAATTCACCCAGGAGAGAATCGAACGAGGTCATCATGAAGAGAATAAGAAATGTTGACAACAGATCAAACCAAATGAAAGCTCGAGTGAAAGGCTCAACCTTTTTTAAACACTCTCCAATCTTTCTAAAAAAAAAAAAAAATTTTTTTTTTTTTTTTTTTTTTAGAGAGATTGGTTGTAAACTTTATTTGCATCTGATAAATGTTTTAACTTTTATTTGCATCTGATAAATGTTTTAAACTTTATTTGCATCTGAAAGATGTTTTAAACTTTATTTTTGCTTCTGAAAGATATTTCAAATGTTATGTGCGTCTGACAAATATTTCAAACTTTCCTTCTGAAAGATATTTCAAACTTTGTTTGCGAGATTTTTCAAATTTTATGTGCTTCTGACAAATCTTTTAAACTTTATTCGCTTCCGACAGAGGGTTTGGGAAACCCACTCTGGATCACGTCATACATCCTTTGCCAACGTTTACTATTTTCGTCCGTCCAATGCATGGCCCGGGGTAAATAGTGTTGTCCAATCTCTAAAATTTCTTTCAATCGTGCTTCGGTGGGTTCACCGTGCATCACTCGTTCTTGAAACACCATCGATTTCAATAAAACGTGAATCACACAATCATGAGGGGACTCTTTTCCCCGAGAACACACTAAACAATCTTGTTCACAATAACATGCATCCGAAACAGCAGACATGGTCGGACACGATAGATTGAAAAGAAACAAAATTTCAAAGCACACTACACTAGACGAGTAAATGAAATGAGGGGGTGGTAGAAAGCTTTTAAACTTTGAAAGAACACGGAGTTAATCCACGCAGCACAAGAAGAGAAAAACTCTAGCTAGACAAGAAATTAATTTATCCTTACAAAAAAAAAAAAAAAATTTTTTTTTTTTTTTTTTTTTTTTTTTTTTTTAGAGAGAGAATGTTTAAGAGCAAACACTTGACAGATTACATTTCAGAGCACAAAATTTGCAGCTTCTCTTTTTCAACATGACCGACCCGGACAATGTGTTGAGCCTGTTATCCGACCCTGGTTCCCCTTTGCCCTCCATGGGTTCTCCTTCACACCCAGAGTCTTCTCATGAGCCCCCAAAACTAAACTCTCCCCAAGACCCTCGACGACGTCGTTTCTCCTCGTCTCGACGACGCCCTCCTTATGCTTATCGATTTCCCCAGCACCACGCTCAAGTCTTTTTCCATACGCACGGTCTGGCCGTGTTGTGTCTCCGAGACCATGGTTTCACGCTCACCAACGGGGTCGTCTCGTATGCTTCGGATCGCGTCGAGGCGCATAAAGTGTTCAACTCTTTACATTATCTCAATGTCGGCACCCTCTGTGTGACCGATTCTCGTTCCAAGCAAGATTTTAAAGACATTCAAGCAAAATGGAGCGCTTTCAGTCCTTTCAAACGCATCCCCGTCATGCTCTTGAAATCCCATGCACGAGGCGAATGTCCCTTTTGCCACCAGACGCAATGTCATCGTTGGATTGCCGTGCAAGGCATGTGTTCCATACTCCACCAACCTCTCAACCCCATTTTTCACTCGCATCCGGCCTAACACGTCTATAAAAGGAGGACGCGGGTCGACGCTTCTCGTCAGTTTGCAGCATGGATGCCTTCCCAGAGCACCTCTCCTCCACCGTGGTGCCCGTGACGCTGCCCGAGAAACCCGATGCGTTGGAATATGCCGCTCAACAAGGCCAGGTGCGAGCGGGCATCCTCTACCAGGAGCCTCACGCCAAACGCGTGTTTACCTTATTTCGCCAAGATCCGTGGTACCACCAAAAGACGTTGATGGACAATTTCAAGCGGGCCGTGCTGGAAGCCAAGCACGTCAACGAATTTCGACCCAACGCGATCCTGTGGGAAAAAGTGTCCAAAAGCCTCTTGAAAAATCCAGATCGTTTGCTCAAAAATACCGACAAGAGGATGGTGTACATTTATGGCAACCTGTTTTTTGTGAAAAAAGACTTTACCTTTGGGTTGAGAACGGTGCACCCCGGAGAAGTGCATTTCATTCAAACGACGCACGTGCCCCTGCTGCTCTACGAACTGCCCCCTTCCAGTCTCCAGTGTCGAGCCCGACCCAACGTGAACGAGAAGAGTTTCGAGCCCTACGACCAAATGCTCTACCATCGGACCATCTTGGAGCCACACACGGCCTATCCGATCCCGGCGGGAACCCACTATTTGCTGTTGACGGTTCAAAAAACCGTTTTGGGTCTGGACCTGATCCCCGAATCCCTGCTCCCTCAGCTCCTTCAGAAGGGATTTCACCTGGGAGATTTTCGAAAAAAAAAAACGTTGGATCAAACCGCCTACAAGCTACCGCCTCCGACCCCAGTGCTTGGACTGAAGCGATCGGGGGAGGAGACGCGCCCCTCCAAGAAACGAGGATGCATCCAGAGACCTGTGCAGATTCCACAACCTGAGCTACTCTATCCGCCACCTGTGCAGATTCCACAACCTGAGCTACTCTATCCTCAACCTGTGCAGATTCCAGAACCTCAGCTCCTCTCTCCGCCACCTGTGCAGATTCCACAACCTGTGCAGATTCCAGAACCTGAGCTCATCTCTCCACCACCTGTGCAGATTCCAGAACCTGAGCTCATCTCTCCGCCACCTGTGCAGATTCCAGAACCTGAGCTCATCTCTCCAGAGCCCGAAGCTGCTTGGCTCGACCAACTCCTAACGTCCTTTTCTGGACCCGAACCCTCGGTGCTCCACCTGGTGCCCTCGTTCTTTGATGAAAACAATGAACTCATCACCTTCCTGGAGACTTTTGAACACGATATGGCGATGGAGCCCCTGGACTTGTCAATGCCCAAACTCTCCCCTTGTATCCGACCTTCTGTTGGATTTAAAGCCATGCAACCTCTGAATCTATCTTGTAGAGTATGATCAATAAAAAAATGATTATTTTTTTAAAAAACGTCTCCTTCTTTGTGTCCAAACATTTATTGGACCCGTTGCAAACAAAAAGTATAATTGTTTTAAAAACAAGTCTCCTTCTTTGTGTCTGAATGATACAACCTTTATTGGACCCGTGTCCAACAAAAAGTATAATTTTTTAAAAAAGCAAGTCTCTTTGTGTCAGAATGATCCAACATTTATTGGACCAGTGTCGACACCGCACGACGATCGTGTTTGGTAATTTGGGTCGCTGGCCCGATCGAGTCACGTATTACGAGCACGACTATCCTTACACCATCCTCTTTGAACCCAATTTCGGGGTGCACGTGCCTCGGTCGTTTGGAAAGACCGTGGTCGTGTTTACCAGTCATTTGGATTTGACGTGGGATCCAGGCGTCCAGTTGAGATTCTTTCAACTGGGTCGTCCCCCGTCTCGCCGAGTTTGGGAAGCCCATCAACCTCACAATAAGGAGGCCTATACGTTGAATCTCACAAACTGCACGCGCCTAGCGGAGGTGTACGTGAGACTATTAACGTGGTTGGATGATTGGGAAATGCATCGAGACGACCCCCTTCCTTGGCGCCTGGTCATGCCCCCAGCTTGGAAACGGGCGTTGGAACCTCACGTGGAACGCTCGCATCGCAAGGCCTTGGAATATGGGATGCCAGTTGACGTCACGCTCCTCGAGCCTATATAAGGCCAGCCAGCAGAATCATTCTTTTTCAGAAGGATGTCTATCTATTTTGCTCATGCCAACTACTTTCTCCACCAGGGCAAGCCAGTGCCCATCGAGTTGTCTATTGCCACCCTTCCCAAGAATGGCAGTGATCCTCAAGTGCTCTGCATTACCGTCAACCATGACGGATTCGACTCCACGCCCCGAGACATGCGATACAATGCCTGCAAAAACGCTCGTCTTCGTCTGGTACGTCCCTTGCCCAAGAGTGTGCCTGTAGACTACCTACCCTATTGCGTGAGGGGCATGGTGGACCCAGGAGGTCTCATTGTCGTGAAAAGCTCCAAACAGCAAAAAATGTTTAAAGAGTTGGGACTCGTCACCGTATGCTTGGAGATGCTGCCCAAATTCAACACCCTTGGCGATGGCACCTTTCCCAACCCCATGCATGATGACCTCCACGAGGAAGGGGACGTGTCTCATTGCACCATGCTGAAATCTTTTCAATTTGCAAAATATCTGCAGCAGTTTCGCATGCGCCTTTAAAACTCTACTGCGCATGCACAATGTGATGTCACTCTTGAATGTTGGATATAAAATGGAGGACCTCGCTCGCGGAGCTCAGTCGAGCAACTGCTATGGGGGATGCTTTTTTTTTTTTAAATTAGTCTAGTGAGACATAGCAACAGCCAGCAGCGCGAAACAGCGAAATAATTTTGGATTACGACCTATAAATAAGATATTTTGAACAGTTTTCAGCGAATAGTGCCCGCACCAGTGGTCGACCTTTGCCAATTCTGATGTCATTCGATAGAGCTCCATCTCTTCTATCCCTTTTCGGGGTCACTTGCCACAAAATTTGTGTGTAAGCCCCCCTTAAGGGCCGGTGAGTCTCGCATGACCTCTTTATTCACGTAATGTTTTACTTGTTTTCATTATGATTTTTTTTGTATATATTTTTATATTTTCGGATGGCCCATACGATGGGTCATTGTTTAAACTGGGTTTCAATGTCGCACCTTGAATGGTTTTTGTGCTATAGTGGTTTGAGTGCGGGTCACTTTTTGCGTCACGCGAAACTTGAACGGGACCTTGCTCAGCCCCAGGACCTCTCAGGTCATCGTGTCACCTATCCATCTGTTTGGAATAAAAGGCTCTTTCGAAAGATACCCCTTACAAGATCCTACCCCCCTAGAAGGGTCTCTAGGGTTCAAAAACAGGTGTAACATTGTCTTGAACCAATCTCGGCAGGTACGAACCAATCTCGGCTTCTATGGAACCGAGAAGCGTTTGCAGCATGTCAAATGAAAGAGACGCGCTAGTAGAGGGCAACCCTCCCATTGATTTGACCCTACCCCCCATAGGAGGGTCTGTAAGGAGTGAACCATCAAAACATTCAAAGGTACATGGTGGGGCTCCTAAGGTGCCTAGGAACGTGTGTCGCGCAGGGTAGGACGTGGGCTACGAGTCCTGTCGAACCCTGCAATACCATTGGGAATACCCCCATAGGAGGGTCTCGAGAGCCTGGAAACTCACACGGTTTGAATCGAAAAGAACTCGATCCCATTGGAATAGACCGAGATGGAAGGTTCGAGCACGATGCCATGAGAAATCTGGAAAAAAATGAAAAGTCCTATAACATTCTACTGCGCATGACGTCACTTGAATGTAGGGTATAAACACTCGACAACTTGAAGTCAAACTCAAACTATTCTTTGCTCTAAACATTTTTCTCACTCTGAAAAGTTTTCTCACTCTGTAAAAAAAAAAAAAAAAAAAAAAAAATTTTTTTTTTTTTTTTTTTTAGAGAGTAATAGTTTGGTTGAAAATTTTTTGAGCTGTTCAATCTGCCAAGAGCTTGACAGTTTGTTTGTATTCCCTGATTGTAAGCATTCCTTCCTGAGAGTCATGTCTTCATTAGAAACGTTACTTTCTCAATTGGAAGACATGATTATCCCAGGTGTGCAGCAAGAACCCACCTCCCAGTTGTTGCCTTATAGACGAAAATTGCTACGTTTAGCGGGTATTGTGAAATTTCAAGAACTCTTGAACAGATTTCCTCTTCCCGTCAAGTTGGTCCAGAACGAACATGGGCTTCATATCTCGGATTGCATCTATAGTAGAGACAAAAATACTAAAGGCCCAGGTTGTTGTCATTGTTTTTATTTATTTGATGAACCCGAAAAATATTTTATTGTGAAACAATTGGATAAAGTCGTCGTACGAGATGGGACACTCCATTCCAAAGAATGTTTGACCAAAGCTAAATGTCAATGTTGGGTATCAAGTCTACATAAAACTCCCAAACATTTATAAGCTGACAATCATTTGTTTCAAGAACAAATGTTGCACGGTGAACCAACCAATTATAAGGTTGGAGCCAATTTTATGCAATGGAAAATACTATTGTAAATGTCAATGTTGGGTATCAAGTCTACATAAAACTCCCAAACATTTATAAGCTGACAATCATTTGTTTCAAGAACAAATGTTGCACGGTGAGCCAACCAATTATAAGGTTGGAGCCAATTTTATGCAATGGAAAATACTATTGACCCCGAGCCAAAGATACGCTACATGTTTGAAATTACAGTCAAACTCAAACTATTCTTTGCTCTGAAAATTTTTCTCACTCTGAAAAGTTTTCTCACTCTGTAAAAAAAAAAAAAAAAAAAAAAAAAAATTTTTTTTTTTTTTTTTTTTTTTTTTTTTAGAGAGATTGGTTGTAAACTTTATTTGCTTCTGAAAAATATTTCAACCCTTTTGCATCCTATCCTTTCCTTCCATTCATTTTCATGATACTTACATCCATTCATGACGTCATGAATTAAAACACAAAAGGTTCCTTCTTAGGTATTAGTTACGGATTTGGGCCTGTTTTTTTGGGCATGTTTTCACAGAAGAGTACAAGTTTTCAAAGAGAGGCTCTCCAACCTTGGCACCTTCCTTTATCCAAAAAAAGGGGGACCGAGTCGACTTTGGTGTCGACTCGGTCCCCCTTTTTTTGGGCCATTGGGCAATTTTTTTTTTACTCTCTCAAAGCTGAAACTTTGTCCTTCCATTCCGCCTGCAACTTTTGAAACTGCTGCAGATATTTTGCAAATTGAAAAGATTTCAGCATGGTGCAATGAGACACGTCCCCTTCTTCGTGGAGGTCATCATGCATGGGGTTGGGAAAGGTGCCATCGCCAAGGGTGTTGAATTTGGGCAGCATCTCCAAGCATACGGTGACGAGTCCCAACTCTTTAAACATTTTTTGCTGTTTGGAGCTTTTCACGACAATGAGACCTCCTGGGTCCACCATGCCCCTCACGCAATAGGGTAGGTAGTCTACAGGCACACTCTTGGGCAAGGGACGTACCAGACGAAGACGAGCGTTTTTGCAGGCATTGTATCGCATGTCTCGGGGCGTGGAGTCGAATCCGTCATGGTTGACGGTAATGCAGAGCACTTGAGGATCACTGCCATTCTTGGGAAGGGTGGCAATAGACAACTCGATGGGCACTGGCTTGCCCTGGTGGAGAAAGTAGTTGGCATGAGCAAAATAGATAGACATCCTTCTGAAAAAGAATGATTCTGCTGGCTGGCCTTATATACGCTCGAGGAGCGTGACGTCAACTGGCATCCCATATTCCAAGGCCTTGCGATGCGAGCGTTCCACGTGGGTTCCAACGCCCGTTTCCAAGCTGGGGGCATGACCAGGCGCCAAGGAAGGGGGTCGTCTCGATGCATTTCCCAATCATCCAACCACGTTAATAGTCTCACGTACACCTCCGCTAGGCGCGTGCAGTTTGTGAGATTCAACGTATAGGCCTCCTTATTGTGAGGTTGATGGGCTTCCCAAACTCGGCGAGACGGGGGACGACCCAGTTGAAAGAATCTCAACTCGACGCCTGGATCCCACGTCAAATCCAAATGACTGGTAAACACGACCACGGTCTTTCCAAACGACCGAGGCACGTGCACCCCGAAATTGGGTTCAAAGAGGATGGTGTAAGGATAGTCGTGCTCGTAATACGTGACTCGATCGGGCCAGCGACCCAAATTACCAAACACGATCGTCGTGCGGTGTCGACACTGGTCCAATAAATGTTGGATCATTCTGACACAAAGAGACTTGCTTTTTTAAAAAATTATACTTTTTGTTGGACACGGGTCCAACAAAGGTTGTATCATTCAGACACAAAGAAGGAGACTTGTTTTTAAAACAATTATACTTTTTGTTTGCAACGGGTCCAATAAATGTTTGGACACAAAGAAGGAGACGTTTTTTTAAAAAATAATCATTTTTTTATTGATCATACTCTACAAGATAGATTCAGAGGTTGCATGGCTTTAAATCCAACAGAAGGTCGGATACAAGGGGAGAGTTTGGGCATTGACAAGTCCAGGGGCTCCATCGCCATATCGTGTTCAAAAGTCTCCAGGAAGGTGATGAGTTCATTGTTTTCATCAAAGAACGAGGGCACCAGGTGGAGCACCGAGGGTTCGGGTCCAGAAAAGGACGTTAGGAGTTGGTCGAGCCAAGCAGCTTCGGGCTCTGGAGAGATGAGCTCAGGTTCTGGAATCGGCTGAGGTTCTGGAATCTGCACAGGTGGTGGAGAGATGAGCTCAGGTTCTGGAATCTGCACAGGTGGCGGAGAGATGAGCTCAAGTTCTGGAATCTGCACAGGTGGTGGAGAGAGGAGCTCAGGTTCTGGAATCGGCTCAGGTGGCGGAGAGAGGAGCTCAGGTTGTGGAATATGCACAGGTGGGATAGAGTAGCTCAGGTTGTGGAATCTGCACAGGTGGCGGATAGAGTAGCTCAGGTTGTGGAATCTGCACAGGTCTCTGGATGCATCCTCGTTTCTTGGAGGGGCGCGTCTCCTCCCCCGATCGCTTCAGTCCAAGCACTGGGGTCGGAGGCGGTAGCTTGTAGGCGGTTTGATCCAACGTTTTTTTTTTTCGAAAATCTCCCAGGTGAAATCCCTTCTGAAGGAGCTGAGGGAGCAGGGATTCGGGGATCAGGTCCAGACCCAAAACGGTTTTTTGAACCGTCAACAGCAAATAGTGGGTTCCCGCCGGGATCGGATAGGCCGTGTGTGGCTCCAAGATGGTCCGATGGTAGAGCATTTGGTCGTAGGGCTCGAAACTCTTCTCGTTCACGTTGGGTCGGGCTCGACACTGGAGACTGGAAGGGGGCAGTTCGTAGAGCAGCAGGGGCACGTGCGTCGTTTGAATGAAATGCACTTCTCCGGGGTGCACCGTTCTCAACCCAAAGGTAAAGTCTTTTTTCACAAAAAACAGGTTGCCATAAATGTACACCATCCTCTTGTCGGTATTTTTGAGCAAACGATCTGGATTTTTCAAGAGGCTTTTGGACACTTTTTCCCACAGGATCGCGTTGGGTCGAAATTCGTTGACGTGCTTGGCTTCCAGCACGGCCCGCTTGAAATTGTCCATCAACGTCTTTTGGTGGTACCACGGATCTTGACGAAATAAGGTAAACACGCGTTTGGCGTGAGGCTCCTGGTAGAGGATGCCCGCTCGCACCTGGCCTTGTTGAGCGGCATATTCCAACGCATCGGGTTTCTCGGGCAGCGTCACGGGCACCACGGTGGAGGAGAGGTGCTCTGGGAAGGCATCCATGCTGCAAACTGACGAGAAGCGTCGACCCGCGTCCTCCTTTTATAGACGTGTTAGGCCGAGTGAAAAATGGGGTTGAGAGGTTGGTGGAGTATGGAGCACATGCCTTGCACGGCAATCCAACGATGACATTGCGTCTGGTGGCAAAAGGGACATTCGCCTCGTGCATGGGATTTCAAGAGCATGACGGGGATGCGTTTGAAAGGACTGAAAGCGCTCCATTTTGCTTGAATGTCTTTAAAGTCTTGCTTGGAACGAGAATCGGTCACACAGAGGGTGCCGACATTGAGATAATGTAAAGAGTTGAACACTTTATGCGCCTCGACGCGATCCGAAGCATACGAGACGACCCCGTTGGTGAGCGTGAAACCATGGTCTCGGAGACACAACACGGCCAGACCGTGCGTATGGAAAAAGACTTGAGCGTGGTGCTGGGGAAATCGATAAGCATAAGGAGGGCGTCGTCGAGACGAGGAGAAACGACGTCGTCGAGGGTCTTGGGGAGAGTTTAGTTTTGGGGGCTCATGAGAAGACTCTGGGTGTGAAGGAGAACCCATGGAGGGCAAAGGGGAACCAGGGGCGGATAACAGGCTCAACACATTGTCCGTGTCGGTCATGTTGAAAAAGAGAAGCTGCAAATTTTGTGCTCTGAAATGTAATCTGTCAAGTGTTTGCTCTTAAACATTCTCTCTAAAAAAAAAAAAAAAAAATTTTTTTTTTTTTTTTTGTAAGGATAAATTAATTTCTTGTCTAGCTAGAGTTTTTCTCTTCTTGTGCTGCGTGGATTAAAACTCCGTGTTCTTTCAAAGTTTAAAAGCTTTCTACCACCCCCTCATTTCATTTACTCGTCTAGTGTAGTGTGCTTTGAAATTTTGTTTCCTTTCAATCTATCGTGTCCGACCATGTCTGCTGTTTCGGATGCATGTTATTGTGAACAAGATTGTTTAGTGTGTTCTCGGGGAAAAGAGTCCCCTCATGATTGTGTGATTCACGTTTTATTGAAATCGATGGTGTTTCAAGAACGAGTGATGCACGGTGAACCCACCGAAGCACGATTGAAAGAAATTTTAGAGATTGGACAACACTATTTACCCCGGGCCATGCATTGGACGGACGAAAATAGTAAACGTTGGCAAAGGATGTATGACGTGATCCAGAGTGGGTTTCCCAAACCCTCTGTCGGAAGCGAATAAAGTTTAAAAGATTTGTCAGAAGCACATAAAATTTGAAAAATCTTTTAGACGCAAACAAGGTTTGAAATATCTTTCAGAAGGAAAGTTTAAAACATCTTTCAGAAGCAAAAATAAAGTTTAAAACATCTTTCAAAAGCAAAAATAAAGTTTAAAACATCTTTCAAAAGCAAAAATAAAGTTTAAAACATCTTTCAGATGCAAATAAAGTTTACAACCAATCTCTCTAAAAAAAAAAAAAAAAAAAAAATTTTTTTTTTTTTTTTAGAAAGATTGGAGAGTGTTTAAAAAGGTTGAGCCTTTCACTCGAGCTTTCATTTGGTTTGCTCTGTTGTCAACATTTCTTATTCTCTTCATGATGACCTCGTTCGATTCTCTCCTGGGTAAATTGGAAAAAAACATTCTCCCAGGTTTGCGAGACAACGTCTCACGCTGGTCGTCTTATAGACGACGCTTGCAACGTTTAGCGGGTATTGTGAAATTTCAACAACTCGCGACCCACTTTCCCATTCCCGTCCAGGTGGTCTTGAGCGAGCATGGATTCCATCTTTCCGATTGTGTCTATAGTGCAGATGCCTGTACGGAAGGACCCGACACTTGCCATTGTTTTAATGTCTTTGACGCCCCGAACACTATTTTATCGTGAAACGCTTCAATCATGTCGTCGTACGGGACGGGTTTTACACTCGCTCGAATGTTTGACACGAGCTCACTGTCAATGTTGGAGACAGGGCCCCGTGGATCCTACTCTTTCTGCCACCTTGAAAGGTGCTTGGCTTCCGGCGGGACCGGAGATGATGCCATCCATTTTGAAAGAACGGACATGACCCTCACAGGATCTTCCTCCTGTCTAGCCAATCCAAAAGCACTTCCTGCGCGTCGCTCTTCTCTCAAAAGCACGATTCGGACGCCTTTTTGCCTCATACGAGACAATGGAGTCTGACAAAGCCTTTCAAATCTACCTGGCCGAATACCACGAGGCCCATTTGGCCGAGTACATTACTTTTATGATGCAGTTTCGAGCCCAGTTACAGACTCTCACTCCGTCCGACGTCATTGCTCTTTCCCCCGTGGACCTGGGAGACCTTTTACGAAAAGTGTTTCCCCATCCCGAGCCCATCGACGATCTGCCCACCTTTGAATGTCTCACCTCTTCTGAACCTTCCGAACTTTACAGTGATTACCTCGAACAGCAGGCGGCCCAAGGCAAGGGGGCCTTTCTGCAAGCTCTGTGGACGGTCTTGGCCCTTCCCAAATTGTATCGATTGGCGTACAAGGCCTGGAGGCGACATGGACCTCAACCGTTGGCCCCTTGGATTCTCTTGGCTCAAGCCGTCTTGGATGGCTGTTTTGCACTCAAATGGCCCGAAAGCGTCTTCCAAATACCCGAGACGTGTTCCATCTGTCTGAGTCCGATGCATTGGCCAGAAAAGACACATTGTGGCCATGTATTTCACATGCGGTGTTTACTGCAACACCTGGAGGTGAGGAATACCTGTCCTCTCTGCAGGGCGCCCAACCCCATACGAGCAGCCTCGTAGAGGAGGGGGACAGGGATTCCCCAGAAAAATGGGAGATGGATGACTGGAAAGGAGCATAGCTCGGGACCAGTCATTCATCTCCCATTTTTTTGGGCTACTCTCAGAGTCAAGGTTGGAAACGAAAAAAAGACACAATTGTTAGAACATTGTGCAAGACCAATAAAATGTGAAAGATGAAAAGCAAATCAGGGTGACATTCCATATAGTATACAAATTGAGGGTTTGGAACAGCCATGGGAGAATGTTTGCTGGAAAGGAGCATAGCTCGGGACCAGGAATCATTCTTCCATTGGCGGGGGTTTGGAAACGACAAGAAAAAAAAACTCTGACACATTGATTCAGACTGTGGCCGGAACATTGTGTGTAAGATTCACAATGGAAGGTTGACACATTTTTTGAGACTGTCCCTGGAACATTGTGTAAGATTCACAATGGAAGGCTAATAAAATAAAATATCGCAAAAGCCAAAAAAAAGAATGTGAGGCAAGTTTGAAATATCTTTCAGGAGCTTGACAACCAAACTCTTGGCAGAGCTCAAAAAGTTTAAAACATTCTACCTCTCTATAAAAAAAAAAAAAAAAAAAAATTTTTTTTTTTTTTTTTTTTTTAGAGAAGCTTACATGATTTAGTTTTAAAGGTTTGCTAGGGAACTTGAAAGTTGAGAGATGGCTGAACGAGGTCGAACCAACCTTTTTACACTATTGTTTTTCCAACGCCATGTATTGAAAGAGATTCTATCCACTCTTTTTCCTTGCAACAAATTTTTCAATATTTTATTTTCAACTGACATGTTTTGTACTTTAGCGTTCAACTCATATTCTTTTGTTTTCAACTCATATTCTTTTGTTTTCAACTCATATTCTTTTATTTTCCATTCATATTCTTTTGTTTTCCATTCATATTCTTTCATTTTCCATTCATATTCTTTTGTTTTCAACTCGTCAAGTCCCCTTTTCAACACGTCTTTTTCCCTTTGAATCAAATCTCTTTCCTCGGCTCCCTCCTCGACATACATTATTTTATTATCGTATAGATTCAAATGCAGAGGTTCCTCCGTTTCCTCGTAGCGCGGATACAAGGGAATCACACAATTTAAACATTTCCAGCCCGTCACATGGATCGGACATTATACCATGGGTCCCGTACACGCTTGGCAGCCCAACATTTTTATTTCCCACAGTCATTTTTCTATTTCCCCTGGAAAGAGGGTACTGAGAAACGCAATACTATACGGGTGCAAAGGTCGATTGATGCGAAAATGAGACGCATGTTGCTTAAATTGCCAGGACCCTTGTCACACGAGGGTCCACTCACGTAGACGAGGGTTCGCACCCCACGCCAAGAGGGCAACGTCGTGAGATGGCTCGCCTCCCATGTTCCAACAACACCCCTATTGGAATGATTCTCTGTCTTTTCTCGACATACCAACGTTGTAATGCCTACACTTTATAGGTCGCTGCTTTCCCCCAGCTTGACTAGTCTCATTGTCCCTCCCTGACCTACCTCCATTACATGGGTCGTTGCCCAGCGGGACAAGTCTTCATTTCATTTGTCCCCTCATCCAGGATGAAACATTTTTTTGTTCTCGCGCCCCATATTTTGTTTCAGAGGAAAAAATTTTCAATCAACACACCCCAAGGGACACGATTCTGACCTCCTTTCCAAAAAGGTCGTTTTCCATTTTCAATCATTTTTGGAAAGGGTCACGGTGCTCGACTATTTTTTCGACCGACTGTATCTGTGGTTTATGGGCGAAATGTTTATTTTCTCCTGTAAGTTTAATTTCTTTTTCAGAATTTTCTTATAAATTTCTAATGTATCCGTTCAAATCTAGGAGCCCCTATATGAGTATAATTTCAAGTATTTTGTATGTAAAAAGTTTTTTATTTTTTATTTTAGCATGCAGTTTTTAAACTGACTTTCGCTCTCGATATTGTTATTAAGCATGAACAATCGTAGGTGTATAAAAAATACCTGATATTAAATTTAATTAAAATTTCAAATTAGAGCTCATAGTTCAAAAATTAAAAAATAAAGTTATATCTATCATATTGTTTGAAAATATTTTTAAAAAAATGAAATTTTTTTTATTGGTATTAATAGCATGTTTTCACACTGCTGGCCACACAAAATGCACCCTGAAAGAAGCATGTAAACCATGGGAAATTTACATCATGCTTTGACGGCGATAAAATATGCAAATCATTTGCATTATAGCCCAGATGCACATCTGGGTAAGCGCTATAAAAGGAGAGAACAGACTGGCGATTTGAAAAACGGCAATTGTTTTTTTTTTCTTCTTTTCCCCTCGCGTAAGTTGTTTACCTATACCTTATGGAAGACATGGAGCGTCTTTTGACTAAGTTTCTGAATTCGACGGAGGAAGAATATTAGCCAATAGGGATTGCGGATTATCCTTCAGAGAAATCGGTCAGTGTGTTGGTAGAAACCAAGCAACTGCGATGCGGGTCTGTCATCGCTGGATCCAAGAGGAAACGACGGACCGTCGGGGCCAGGCGCACCCTCCTCACTGCAGCACTGTCCGTGATGACAGGCGGATTGTGCGCATGGCAATGATGCATCACGAACCTTAGAACGACAGATTTAGTCTGTTACACATCATTCGGTGCCCGCTCGTACCATTCGACGCCGTTTCCAACAGGGTGGAATGTCCGCAAGGCATCCATTGCATCGCTAACATTTAAATGGAAACCACAGGCGTTTGCGCCGCCAATGGTGCTATGAACGGCTGACATGGATAACGGAATGAAATGACACCGTGTTTACTGATTAATCCCGCTTCTGCCTGCATCATCACGATGATCGGATTCGAGTTTGGAGACACCGTGATCAAAGGCTGCTGAACTGTTGCGTTATGCATCGCCCCACTGATCCTGCACCCAGTATCATGGTTTAGGGTGGTATATTGGATTTCACTGCCCCCCCCCCTCTAGTACGCATTGCCGATACACCAGCGTTTCTCAAACTAGGGGGGGGGGGCGTGAGAATATCGAAAAATCGAAAATAAGAGATTATTTATAAATTTGTCAATTTACTAAAAAAAGAAACAAAACGAAATACATTCTGATATTATAAAAAATATAAATACACATTACCAATGATATAATATACTTATAAATGTATCAGTACTGTTCAATGTATTAAAAAAAATTTATCAATTATAAGTTAGGAACAAGTTTAATAATTACTAGTGACTCCCATGGGCTTGTCATAGACAAAATTTAATACTTATCTTGATAATTTCTACGGTTTTTTAATTAAAGTCTTATTGTAGCTGTACGTCAAAGTTGAATTCAATACATTGTTATTATATAGAGGGGGGAGATAAAAATTATGATGAAAAGCTTGGTCGCAAATTTTGACAGTTTGAGAAGCACTGTGATACACTAAACAGACAGCACAATATCTCTGAGGTATTGGAGCCCGTGGTCCTTCCATACATTCAGCGCTTGCCATCACCCATATTCCAACAGGATAATGCGCTACCGCACATGACACACAAGAGTTCTTTAATCATCAGATAGGATTACTTCCTATGCCTGCTTGTTCTCCCGATCTATCGCCAATCGAAAAACGTGTGGTTTATGCATTCACAACGACTGACTCGAGGTACACCATCCGCTGCTATATCAGATCAACTAAGGCAATATATGAAAGCTGCATGGACTGCTGTACCCTAAGAATACATCCAAAGCCTCTTTAGTTCTATGCCGAGGCGTGTGGCAGCGGTTATAGCCAATAATGGCGGCTACACCCCTAACTAATGATTTTGTCATCGTCCACACTTCACAAGAGGCTGTAATTTTAATCGTTTAATCTTTGTACATCTTGTTATTCATCAAATAAATTTCGCTGTGACATTTCTGGTCCTTCTTGGTGTTGCATTTTGTGTGGAAAATGTTTGTGGAAGATTATGGTGCATTCAAGTCATCAAAAAACGCACACAATGATTTTAACCAACCTATAAAAATACTCTAAGAAACTGGTGATAATGATGGATATTTACGCATGTAATTCTAAAAGTAAATAATAATAATAGCAAACGCAATAATTTTTTGTTACTTTTTTCTACATGTGCACATTAATTCTTAAGAGACCAGAAAATAATTTCAAACTGAAGATATTGCTCGCAACTGCCGTCTTAACACGAAATGAAGATTCTCCAATTTCTGTCTTAGATACATAAGTACTGGAACTAAATAAAAAGTTTCGAAACCAAATTACCCCAAGTTTCCCACATTTTTCTTTGGTATAATAATTTACTAACAATAAAATACGCAAAAAAGAATTTTAGTTATCAGTAATACACTATGTAAAGTAGTTCGTGATAATACTTTTCAATGTTCAATAAAATAATATGTACGACAAAGACAGTAAAATGTTTATTGAATAATTAATTATAATAACATATATTTAACGCGGAATTTGAGCTTGAAGATTTTTGATAATTTCGTTTATATTGAGTCGTAAAAATGATAATGCCTCTCCAGTAGCGCACACAAAAAAATTTCAAGAGGGGGGGGGAGGGGAGTCCATGGTCGAAAGTCCTCCAACTCATATCATACTTCAAGACAGCAGTAAAAAATAAATTATTAAAAACGAAAAACAGTTAAAAATAAATTATTGAATTAATAATTAGTTTTGATTAATAAAATAAATTATTAATTACAAATTTTATGCTATATATACATAGGATTATCATCAATCGAAAAAAACTCAAGGGTCTTGGGGAGGAGGGGTCCGGACCCCCCCCCCCCCCCTTGTGTGCACCACTGTGCCTCTCTCATTTTGTCATCTCCTTGTAAAAGTCTCTCGATCTTTTTTTCATTTTTATATTTGTTAATGCTTAAAATTTGGAATTCACGCAAATAAAATGTAGAAAATTGTAAGAATATTTTAAAAACTTTTTTGGCTCTTATGGAATAATCGCCTCTAATTTTAATCCAAAATGAATAAATTGCTCTTCCAAATGTTTTGAAATTAAATCTCGATTACAGAGCGAAATTAGTTTTTCCTCATCTTTCAAAGTTATTCATATACAGTTGTATCCGTACACAAATGGATTACGAACTGAATCTCAAATATTTATATTCATCTACCTACAAAAGGATAAGTTAAATACACAACGAATACCTTTAGTTTATTTCTATAAAATAGCCAAATGATTCGGTTGTGGATATTTTTTTCAGAGTATAATTAATCATTTAAAAAAATTTGGCGCCACATTTCAAGAATTTGGCGGCACAGGGATTGAGAAACACTGATTTATATATTTCGGGTTTGTACACTGCTGTATAGATATGTTTATTATTTTTTCCTCTTTTTCCAGTGTCAATTATTAGACAACGTTTGTTGAATGAATGAGATACGATCCGGAATTCAAAATAGGTTTGCCGGAGAAAAATTATATTTGACTTTTTAATATAGACAACTACCGCTGGCAATAAAATGTTTTTCCTTTCGAATTCAAAACAATTCGAAAACTTATTAGAATGTTTTAGTAGTGATGATTCAGCCATTTTTATAGGAACGATCTGCATTCCATTAATTTATTTTTTTCTGATTATTTCATGTTTTATAAACTTTACGACTCATCATAACTAAAATTACATTTTATAGTAACACTAGCTGTTACCCGCCCGCTTCGCTGGGAATTTCATGATGTTTTGTAAATTTTTACTGCTTATATATATGTATAAATTATTGATATCTAAGTCCTGCATTAAGAATTCGATTGTGTATTGAAAAATATACTTATACCTGTAACTGTCGCCTGTTGATAAAAAAAGGGGCAGAACTCATCTAATTTGTGTTTTCTAAAAATCTCTAAAATTGAAGCATAGAATGATGTTTGCTCTTTCGTAACTCAAAAACCAAGTGGATTCCCGCAAAACCAATTTTCGGTGGATCTCTACTCCGTAAATTGAACATGCAAGCAAAATTTCAAGTCTAAATCTAACAGAAAAAAAAACAAAAGTTTTACTATCAATATCCCCGTAATCCCGTTGAGAGCCGTTTTCCAAAATAACCGCTCTTAGCGGATTTCAACTCAACAAAAGAAAAATGCAAACCAAATTTCATTATTATAGTCCTTGTAGCTCGAAAAAAGGAATTTTTTTTGTCAATACTTCCCAGTAACCTCCTGCACTCCCCCCCCCAGAAGATGATTTGCTTAAAATGCATTCTTAGTGGATCCCTATTCAACAAAAGAAACATGCTTAACAAATTTCAAGTATATGGGTCTAACAATTAAAAACATGAATTTTTTTCTGTAACTCCTCTTGACAGCTCGCAACCCTCCTTGGGGGTCAATTTTCGTTTTATTCTTTGTTAGACGAACTCTATTCCATGAAAGGAACATGCCTACCAATTTTCAAGCAGGATGATCAAATAGTTTAAAATGGAAATATTTATCAATTAGGCCTCTTAATCTCCCGAAATTAAACTTAGTAGTTCATATTTGCGAAACCCATTTTGTAGCGGTTCTCTACTTTACGAAAGGAATCTGCTTATCAAATTTCAAGACTGTGCGTCTAATAGTTTAAAAATGGGGATAATTATCTCTAACGCCACTTCTGGGTCTGTTTTCACAAAACCAATTTTGTAGGGGAATTGCACACTTTGAAAGGAATCTGCTTAGCAAAATTTGAAGACTGTGCGCCCAATAAATTAAAAATGCAAAAAAAAAAAAAAAAAAATCAATAGCGCCCCTTGAACCCCCGCAACGCGGCCTAGGGGTCGATTTTCACAAAACACATTTTGTAGTGTATCTCTATCCTATGAGAGGAATCTGCTTACCAAATTTCAAACTGTGCGTCTAATAGTTTAAAAATAGAAATAATTATTTATATCTGCCCTTAACACCCCTTGGGGGTCAATTTTTCCCAAACCCGTTTTGTAGCGGATATTTACTCCATGAAAGAAACATTCCTACCAATTTTCAAGCAGGGAGGTGAAGTAGTTTAAAAACGAAAATATTTATCTAGTACGCCACTAAATCCCCCGCAACGCCATTTAGAGGTCTGTTTTCACAAAACCTTCTTATAGCTGATCTCTACTCTATAAAAGAAATCTACTTATCAAATATAAAAACTGTGCGTCTAATAGTTTAAAAATGGAAATAATTATCTATAACGCCCCTTAAGTCCCGCAACGCCACTTGAGGGCAATTTTCACGAAACTCATTTTGTAGCGTATCTCTACCCTATGAGAGGAATCTACTTACTAAGTTTCAAGACTGTACGTCTAATAACTTAAAAATCGGAATTTCTAACGCCCCTTAAACCCCGCCCCCGCAAACAATTGCTGCTAATTTGAAATTACAAACAGACACTTCAATTTTATTTATTTGTATAGATATAGATTGGGATTATAATAACTATTGTTTAAATGTGACTAAAAATGTAAATAAAAAAAAAAATAAAGGATTAAAACTAACCGTAAAACTTATCAATTTTTTGTTTCTTGCATTGCTTTTTGCTTATGAAGCCTTGATTTATTATTTTTAAAAGTGCATCCGAAACAGCCGATGCTCTACTTAACTGAACAGTGTGAGATAACTATCATAAAAAAAAATTATGGCACGTGTCAGCGTATTATCATGTGCGCGTAAATTTATTATGTCTCATGAAGAGCATCGGTCGCCAGTAAACAAAACAACGACTTCATTAGCTCAGCTTGGCGTTCAATTTGGCGTTCATCTTGGCATTCAGTTTCACGTTCACCCGTATAGTTTCCGTTCCCGTAAAAATACGGGAATAAAATATAGCCTATGTTACTCCCCGTTAATGTAGCTTTCCATTAGTGAAAGAATTTTTAAAATCGCACCAGCCGTTTCCGAGATTAGCCGGAACAAACAGACAGACAGACAGACAGACAAAAATTTTAAAAATTGGTTTTTTGTTATGAGTACCGTATATACTTTTAGTGCATTAAGTAAAAAGCTGCTAATTTGAAATTACAAACAGACACTTCAATTTTATTTATTTGTATAGATGTATAGATGGTAGTATGTACACTTGCCTCCGAAAATTTGCGTACAGGCATTCATCTTACGTGTTTATGCTGTAATTACTATTAAATCTCGCTTTAGAAAATGAACATAGTTGTCAGGGTTTCTTCAAAATTTCCTTGTTCAAACAGCAGCAACAAATTTCACCTTAACAAGAAAAAGCAAGAATGACCACCAAATAATCACCAACCATCCGTTCTAAAAGTCTGCGTACACTTACAAATACAGCTTTTAAAGACCTTCCAGCATGCCACGATCCGGCCCTTCGTTTGCAGTGTCACATCAAGAATCTTACTTTGTAATACGCTCTATAAAAATATAAATCCAAGACTATATGCTTCACAAATAGCTAAAAGTGTGGCTCAGATATTGCAAAAAAAAAAAAAAAAAATGTGATTTAACCACAGTTTTGAAGGGAAGTGAAAAAGGATGACTATCATGGCCGAGTTGCACTCAAGAAACAATTCATCTCTCGAGTGAAAAGGGATAAGAGAACGATCTTTGCCAAAAAACATCTAAATAGGACACATAATTATTCGAAAAATGTAATACTATATTCAATTAAAAGTTTTTTTTTTTTTTTTTTTTTTTTTTTTTTTGTAATTTGGCATCCAAAAGAACAAAATTATGTTTGCAAAAAATTCCTAGACAGATCTTAAGAAAAAGAATCGTTGTTCGACTATCAAACATGGAAAAGGAGGCATAATGTATGGGGGTGCATTGGAAGTCTTTCTTATAGTAATCTGGAACTTCTTGTATAAACAATGCACGAAATTGATTACTTTAACTTATTGAAGTAAAATATCAGGAAAAGTTCCGCGAAACTTGCGCTGATAGATGATTTTTACTTCCAGTACACAAATGTACCGAGCAAATGGCTCCCATTGTGAAGCCGTGGCTGTTCTGACATGTCCCAAACCAATCCTGTAGGCCATCCTAGTCCCCAGACCTAAGCACAATACAGAATTTATGGGATTTACTCGAGTAAATAATCAGGGACAAAACATCCAAGGAAATGCTCATATCTGTCATAGTAGAAGAAAGGAATAAAATATCCACAGATGAGACAACTAAGCTAGTTAAATCACCGTCAAATATTATGAGAAAGTTATAGAAAGAACAGAAAAGCTTAAAAAGTATTAACTTTTAGTTTCAATCCATTATTGTGTGTGTGTGTGTGAGTAAAGGCTTTTTCATAAGTGTACGCAGACTTTTGACGCACACGATTTGTGTCATTCTGAAGTTATAAATATTTGTATTATTTTATGTAAATTCAGGCGATTGTTGCTTATACTATTTGAATTTAGATGAATCAATAATAAATATTGTTGATTCAGAAAGACTTCATTTAATTAGTAATTTTTACATGAATATGAAAGATTGTCGCCTGTACGCAGAGACTTTCGGAGGCGAGTGTATATGCCAGTGATGGGCAAAGTACGGCCCGCGAAAGTATTTAATCCGGCCCGCCGAGGGTTTATCGACATGAATAGTACATGGCCCGCTACAATTACGTTTTGACGGTCGAGAAGTTTAAAGTGGATTTTACTTAGTAGAATAATATATGCATAGCCTACAGAAAAAGCTGAAATAGCCGCGTAGTTCATATGTTGCATAATACGGTGTGTAAAGCGTGGTTAAATGAGAGGCGCGGGCGAGTGAACTCAGTCGCCACTCGGCAGTCCTGTCCCTGACCAATCCGCACGTTTTACGTTAATTTTATCTCTTGTTCTTGGTTGTTCGAATAACCCTTTACACTGCCGAAAGCTGAATTCCCAAAGATGATTGCTCATGCCCAGAATATTATGGCGATGTTTGCGTCGTCTTATGTATGAGAACAGACTTTTTCGACCATGAAAAATT
>BMAO01021245.1:0-36194 GCA_019973975.1 Trichonephila clavata | reverse complement strand
ATAATAATGTATATTAACTTTTTAAAAAAATATTTATATTCCATTCATTTTAAATCTAATAAATCTTGATTTACTAAAACCATGTCGATGAAAAATGTTACATTTTTTTAAAAAGATAAAACATGCGTATTTAAACAATAATTGAAATAAATTAATACGAAATGAAAAGCTTCTCAATACAATTATAGATATTTTTAATCAACCACTTTTTAATATGTATATTTAAATTCTTAAACTTAAGAATATATATATATATATATATTTCTTATACATATATTTTTTTATTACATTTTTGTGAGATTAAAGAATATTATTTAGTGCTTTTCAGACAAAGGTAAAAAGGAAATATGGTACATAAGCTCATGAAAAGGTTTATTTTGTAAGTAATAATTTTCCATTTTTATTATAAGTGTCGCAATATAAATTTCAACATTTCTCCTAAAGAAGTTCTCTAATTGTCCTCAACATAAAATAAAAGATTTAAAGTTCATTTTATATTAGTATAGTTACTTTTACTAAAATTTTTAATACAAATGATTAACTGCTAAATCTACTGAGATTTTTTGTAAAAATAGATACAAGATATAATAACCAAAATGTGACGTGAATGCTCAATAATTTTTTTCAGTGTTTCAATTAAAAAAAACTATGCGTAACTCTTTCTGCAAAATAATCTTTAAATTCATGCATTCATGAAACATTTTTCTCAAATAAAATAGTTCATTTTATAAATAAAAAAGCCAATCTCCACTTCGTATTTTATGTTATTGTAAGATTAATTATGTTTGTTGTTAAAAAATACTATAAAATAAAAATTTACAAAAAAATACCGTAATTACGATGTTCCAAATATATGTATATGTTTTCCGCATAATATTTTGTATACTTCTTTTATACAATGCAACATTTAAATTTACTAAAAAAGATTTATCACGTCTTTCTTTCTGACCCAACAATATCTGAATTTAATTATATTTGCGATATGTACCTTAAAAGGGACTAAATAATCTCATGAAACAAGAATATTAAAAAATGTTATGTTTTTTTTTGTTTCACTTGTGCAAATTAAAAGTTTAAAATTACTTTAAAAGTAATTTAGTTTTAAATACGTATCGATATCAAATGTACTTCTAAAATACTTCCCGACTTATATTTTCCAATGAGAGAGATATAGTTACTAGCAACAAAAAGTATGCTTTTTAAACTTTTATAGCTTTATTATTTCCTTTCTTCCTGCTGTTAAGTTCGAAAATTCCTCCAGATCATTCAAGTTATCGCTTTATTTTGATTTTTGCTTATTTATTTCAAGAAATATTTTTATCTTTTTGAAGTTTAGATACTATTATTCATTACATCGACCTTAACTAAAACTTTCACATTTGTAATCAATTGTTTTATAACTTTAACGGAAAAGTTCTAAGCAAAAACTGAAAAAATAATAATAAAATCAGTTATGTATTCCTATACGTATTTCGTTTTAGTTCATTCGTATTATTAGGTTTCAGGATCTACAGAATATACAATAATATGTATGATTTACCTAAAATGGAAATTTGCCTTTTATAATAAATGAAGTATTAACATTTTTAAATTTATGCATCAAAATAAAATTAATGATCATATTACGAACGTTAAAATACTTTTTTTCTAAGACGAAGAACAATTAAAATACGTTTATGAGAGTCTCCGATTATAACATATATTTTTATTATAGAAATAATTGTAAACTATTTTCTTGTTAGTCAATAAATTTCTATGTGTGGGTATAATTTTACTGACCACGACAGGAAAATAAATAATATCCAACACATACGTAATTTCAAAACAAAATTGTGATCCTCCCCTCTTATATATGTTATTATGTACCATCCTTTATTAAGTTACACACCTTAAAAATCCATGTCGGTTTATTTCTAAAATGTAACATTGAAATAATTTTATTGAATCATACCAGAAAATTAAAGTTAGTTAATTATTTTTATCGAAATACATTTTACGCATTTAATTTTTATGAGATTAAATCATTCCAAATTTTCTTCAAAAAATGTTTGCGCGGTAGATCTGGGCAGAAAACACATAACTCAAGAAAGTTACTTTCAATAATCTGAATCATTACACCAAAATATTTTCAAAAAGAAAATAAAAAGCTAAAAAATATATACTTATAAAATAGTATATTTGGTTTTAAATATTTCAAAATTTTGCATGCATGATACTAGACAGTTGAAGGAAAAATTCATTCTCCGCTGATAAAAATTTACAAGAGTAATAGTTTTATCACTTTATTTTTAAGTATATAAATGATACCACTTTAAAAAATAATATAGGATTTCTTTTTTTAAATAATATATACTACTTACCAGATCATCCTGATGTTGAATATTAGTGTCATTTGTTGTGTTTTGTTTTTGTCTGTGGGATAAATCTTTCTGGGGAATATTTGTAACAGTTCCACTTGAGTAATTCATTGTGTCCAGTTAATTGTTTGCACTACTTCAATTATTCCTTGTTCCTTTCAAAGCATAGTACTTCGTTGATTTTTGAAACACGTATTGCATTGATTTATAATAATCTATTCTAAGCAGCCTTGTGGGTATAGAAATCCCGAAAAATCATTATGTAATACAACGTTCGTTGTTCGTAAAAAAATGTTAATCCTATGTATTTTAATAAGTTCTTCAAAAAAGATGCAATTTGATAAATAAATGTTAATACACACGATTTCCTGTAATTTGCAATATTCCTAGGTCTATTAAAAGTTTTCTGGCTATATTTTTTTTAAAAAAATTATTATTGTTTATTACTAACAATGCATTTAAAGTTATTGCGTTTGAAATCGTAGGTAGCGTCTAAGCTTCAAATTGTTATTGCTTTTCTATAAGCATAGATGTATATTTCGAAATATTTACAAATTAGCTACTAAAATATTATGACAATAGGCACGATGTATTCAAATTTCTATTCTATCAACACTGCTATTGTTAATTTTAACTAGAGAAGAAATATAAAGCACTTATTATATTGCATTTGTTTCAATATATTTATATTTTCCTGAAAAATTCTATACAGCTTTAGTAAGATCTATTTTCTTCGTATAGTAATATCTATATATTGCCTATAACAATACTGCAAAGCAAGTTCTCGAAAACGTTTATATCACATATATTTCAGCTATACAATTATATCAAGAAAATATATCCTGCATCTCAAGCTACAATCCTAGACAACACATATAACTGACAGCAGCACTTATTGAAAACACTCTGTTTTTTGGAATCATTTCATTGAATGATTTTACTAGAAAGTAATTGATAAAAACTTTAACATTCAAATACTTCTTTTCCGTTGTTGGACATTTTAAGACACCGGCGTATAAAACAACTATTTAACTTTTCAGTAAAACACATAGAGCAAAGGATTTCGATTATCCATTTGAAATCATCAGGTTGTAAATGCCTAAACTAAGTCAGAAAATATCTGACTGCTTTTCTTATATCACGAATATGCACGTGGTTTCTACTAAACAACGAAACTAAATAACAGACACACACATACACGTTACATAATTAATCTTCAGGTAGACACAGTAGCATAGCGGCCCTAGGCGTTGTAGCCCGGAGAACTTATAAAGTGCTACTGAATCGTCGGGATTTCCTAGGGAGCAAGGAGCCGGGATCATATGGCGAGAGTTTTCTGGCGTCGTTTCGATCGCCAAGCATTTAGAATGATGCCAAGAAAACTTTAGTGAACTGGGCGAAGTTATTAAGCGAAATTCTTTAACTAGTTGCTCGTCTTGGAAACGTCCGACATCAGACTTATTTATTGGATGTTGGGTGGTTGGAAATTTATTGATTCCGGAATTGCACCATTGTATCGTATCAGCAATTATTTTTATGTAATCGATATCAAAAGCTTTAGGTTTTTTTTTTCCTTTCTGAAAAATCTTGAAGATAAGTTATTTATAGATAAGGGGATTTTTTTCTATATCAATTAGTTATAACATCAGTTTTTCAAAGTATTCTAGAAAGATGTAAAATAATTATATTAGAATAATCCTGCCTTAGTGTTTTAAGGTATGAGACTTGCAATTTTAAAAAAAAAATGCTATATACAGTGAAAATCGCTTAACACGAAAATAAAGGGGCTAAAGTATTTTTTCGTGTTAAAGGATAATGCAATAAAAACACATTTCAAAGTAATAAAGTTTATTATAGGTTTTTTATATATATATACATGAATATATGCATTTATTTATTAAATATCAATTAAACAGAAACATTTACAAGAACTTAAGGTATCTGACTATCCTAAGCTTGTGAATTTTCCCAAAAATCAGCAAATTTTCTTAATGATTTAGTTTTGTTGACCATCTAATTAGCTTTATAAAATTACCAAGTTTATTATTTTCCGTTATCTAGAACAAAAACTACAAGTGTTTTAGTTTAAAAAGATGCATTACTTTAAGTAAGATGTCATACTTCAAAACTCGTTTTCCAGGAAAGGTATTTTTTTTTAAATGCTCAAACGGGACAATGATTGCTAAGAAAGATTTTGAAAATTTTTCACTTAATTTTTTGTGTATGTTCTGTATAACAGTAGACGTGTTTTATCCTTTAGATTTATCAATCACTATTTTATTACACAACTTACAGTTCCTTATGTTAATATAATCACTGTTTGCTTAAGCAATTTCATATAATAACTAAGATAAAGTGCTGTACTTTTTGTAAAAATTAAAATATCTCTTATTCTGAAGGTCATTTCAAAAATGGATGACATAGCAACACATCATAATTGAAAAATTAAAAATTCCTTCCTAAACTTTTGGTACAAAATGGGCCCCATTTACGGGTTGTTGTTTTTTTTTTTTTTGCAAATGTTTGCCAATTTTTTCCCATTTTAGTAATAGTGATTTTTTTTCTCCTATTAATTTTAGCACATTTTTCTTAAAATAAATGAAACAAATCCACAAAACCACAAAAAATCCTCATATCTCAATTTAAAAAAAAAGTTGTCGCAAACAGTTGGATACCTTCAAGAAATTTAATACAACATTTTTCAAATGTATTGGAAAACAAAACAATGATTGAGATTTTGGAAAACAATCTGACATATTTGTTTGTACTGCTTTTTTAGCATCAAACTGCCAACAAATTGTTCAATATCGCCCATTTTGTTATTCATTTCACCATTGGAATGTGCGTCTAAATAAATGCGCATACTTTTCATGACGTTCCTTATTTCGGATGATGCCAAAACAGGAGCTGCATTAATCATTTCCCATTCATTTTTTTTTTTTAGATTTGAGCAAACTCCAAAAGGTTTTTACAATAATTGGGCTGTACACTCATTATCATCATCTACCTCAACAGATTCTTCCGATAACACAGTGTTTTCTGTATTTGTTCATTCCCAAAAGGGAAATATTTTCGTGTTAAGTGGTTTTCTTTTCATGTTAACAGAAGTAAACAACATACATTCATGTCCATAAATTAAGGATAATTCAGAATCACACAAAAATTGAACTCTAAAATAAAACTTTCACCTGTAGAATTACCACACACATCTTCAAGAAGAATATGCAAATTACAGGAAACCACCAGATGGCGCCGATAGTACGTCACAATGACGAGAGTGTAAGAGAGGGGTATATAAGAAATGGTGGGAAAAAAGTAAAGCGCTTTAAAAGCCTTTCAGTACAATAACCGCGTAGTTATGGCACAAAGGAAGATTTGAATGATTTTTTACGTGGTAGAATTATCGGACGACTGGAATGAGGACGTACACAGCGGGAAGTATCCGAGGAACTTGGAATCGCCCAGAGTGTCATCTCCAGGCTTTGGCAACGATTCCAAGATGATGGTAATGTGAGTAGATGTTACAGCACAGGTCGCCCCCGAGTTCTAACGCCGAATGAGGACCAGTATTTGGCAATTACTGCCAAAAGAAACAGACGGAGCACAGAATCAGACCTATCTCGTCAGCTCTCTTCAGCTACCGGTACGACAGTTTCAAGGCAGACCGTGTACAGACGTTTAGGGCACATTGGTCTATATGCTCGTAGGCCTGTCAGATGAGTTCCCCTTACCGAAACTCACTGTCGCCTGCGATTAAACTGGAGTAGAGAGCATGCATTGTGGACACCGCAGCAGTGGTCTTGTGTGATGTTTTCCGACGAGTCCACGTTTAGTTTGCAGTCTGATTCTCGCCAGACTTTCATATGCAGAGCGCCAGGTACTCGTTACCATTAAGAGAACACCATTAAACAATACCGTTATGGTGGTGCAGGATGGCTCGTTTGGGGAGGAATTATTCTTGGTTCCAGAACTGACCTACATGGTCAGAGTGTAACGATGACAGGCCACATCTATCGGGATGTCATTCTGGAACAACATGTACGTTTGTTTCGGGGCGCCTGGGTGCTGAATTTCTGTTTATGGATGACAACACCCGTCCTTACCATGCAAACATTGTAGACGAATGCCTTCAATCGGAGGATATCACCCATATGGATTGGCCAGCATACTCACCAGACTTGAATCCAGTAGAGCATGTGGGGGATATGCTTAGCCGACGAATTGCATCCCGTCAACCCCCTCCCACCTGTCTACCGGAACTTCGGAGGGCATTGCTTGATGAGTGGTGTAATATTCCCCAAGATCAGATTGATAATTTGATACTCATCATGCGTAGGCGTTGTAAGGCCTGTATTGCATCGTCCGGCAGACATACTCCGTTTTAACTATCATACTAACCATGTTATACTGTTTTTTTGTAAATAGGTTCTTTTTTGAAATTTGCTCCATGGAGTAAAAATCATAATTTTTATTAATTATATCAAACATATTGCATCTTTTTTGCTCTTTACCTTTTGTTTAATAAATAGACTTTAGAAATAAGTCACATTTGTTTTGCTTCTGTCTCTTTCTTTGCCTGAACTTCATTATCCTTAATTTATGGACATGAGTGTAAAAATACATAGTAATTTTACAGAACCGTTGTATTATTTCGTGTTAACTAACAATTAGGTGTTAAACTTATTTCCCTGTATGTAGATTTCAATTCATGTCTCACTTTAAAGCAACTCAAGGACTATTGACGATGGACCTCATTATATGTGCGAAGGTGAGGTGCTTGTATATATATTTATGTTATCTTTTTTATATAATATATTAAAAACTTTATTATTTTCAATAAAATTTCGCTCAGTATTTGAAATAAAAAGGCGAAATGTTGGCTAGTGAAAGATCTAGTTAAAACTCACTTTCAAATAAAGTTAAAAGCTGTCCTCAGTCAGTATTATTTATAATATGGCAGCATCCATCTTTTTAAATTTCCATTATTTGTAGCATTTTTTATCTTTAATGTTCAACTCGTTTCAATCTCTCTAACCGAAATTATTAAAATCTATACAATGTGCACAAATTAAAAGAAATTAATCTGTTTTTCTTCTGTAATGTAAGTTACGATTACTTAAAACATATATTAGTCTTTTTCAGTTCCTGTATCTAACGTTATTTCTGTTTGTATAGAATGTTTAATGTTAAATTCGAAGATAGACATGGCAGATTATCAAATTAAGAAATTAGAATGATATCCTTTCATAGCCTAAACAATATTTTAGATTTAAATATACAGTCGACTTTCGATTATTCGAAGTTGAAGGGACCAATGAAAAACTTCGAATTATCAAGAGGGTAGGAAAACAATTCTAAAATACATGAAGAGAAATGTTTTTCTAACACATAAATTTGAAACTATGTAACAAAGCAACAATTGCATATATATATAAATTATTATTTTAATGTATTTTTAAAAAGTACATATTATACAGTATAAATATTATACAGAAGTTAAAAGTCCTGTATTAAAAGAATACATTTATGTATTAAAAACACACACAACTATTCTGTACATAATAAATTTTTTGGGACGAAAAAATCTGTTATCTTTTTTTTCATTTATGGCATTCAATCTAACTATGTCAATAGATTTTTCTAGAATAAATGCAGCTTCAAAAATGTCCGCATCAACATGATGTCCAAGGGAAAAGTTGCGTTGTTTGTTTAGTGACACTTAAACTTCTATAAGATTTTCGGAGTCATCTCCAATGGTCATCAAAGGAACTACGTTACAGGGAAGAGAAGTAGAAACAAAACAACACAAAATATAGAAGGTTCAACCTGTTTGCTACAGGATTCTACGTGATAGTGAGTGTTTGAATTGTTGAGAGTTTTATAAGATCACTTCGAATTATCGCGAATTCTATTCCGGCCAGCCACAGATTTTACTTCGAAATATTGAGTGTACCAAAACGTATTGTTTTAGTTCGAAATATCAAGAGTTTTTCTAGGAGCTGAGCATATACTTTGAATTAGCTAGAGGTTCGTATTATGGAATATTTGAATTATCGAGAGTCGACTGTAATTAGTTTTAAAAATTTGAATTTTGTTTAGTGTCTTTTCACGGTGCATTTTTATGCATCACAAATTTCGCATTTGATAAAATATTGCATCAAATTCAACTCTTAAAACTAAATAAAATTAAAAAGAATTTAAAAAAAATATTGAATAAACTCAAATGATTAAAAATTTCTGAAGCACACATTTTAAAGACGTTTTATATCTTTATATTTTAACATTTTAAAGATTTAGTTTTAAAATTTTATTTCGAAGTAAATATTTCAAACATTTCTATTTGAAGCGTTTTTTTTTACGATAGTACGTTGTTTTTTTTAAATTCATGAGCTATTTATTTTGTTCATCATAATATTTATCTACTAAAAGTGCAATATTTGTATACACCATTGATGGTCGTTCTCTATTTTAAACTAAGAACTATCTTTATATTAAAACTAACTTAACGAAGGTTTAATATGCATGCTTAGATTGATTAAAATATATAAAATTGTGGTGTTTTAAAAATAATTCCACTTAGAATTTGTGTAAGGTTTGTAAATCTGTTATTTTATTTTGGTACTATGATACTCTCTCTCTCTCTCTACTTCTTCTAGAGAGTTCTAGTCTACTTACTGAATAGGATTATGTAAATATGCAAAGAGGTGCCGAAAATTGTATTTTCCTGTTAAGCAAATAAGGATGAGAGGAGAGTTCATACTTTGAATTCCAATGCCTCATTAAGAACAACAACGTTAGTAGTTGTGGCTTCACTTAGTTTTAACTTGGTGTGACTTAAGTTAAAAGCAAATTTTAACTAAACGATTTGTGGTGCAACTAATATTAACTTATGCTTATTAAATTGGAAAATTATTACTAAGTGAAGTTGAGAGGTTTGCTTTGTTGTGACCTCACAAGTTGGCATACAGTTTGTGATGGAGCTAAAATTAATTCAGGCTCATTAAATTTATAAATTATTATTATATCAAGTTGAGAGAGGCTTAAATTTATTTTGACCTCACAAGATGACTTTAGGTTAAATCCCTTAGAGAGAAAAAATAGCTCTGCATACTCAAATTAATGTGAATGTAAATTATTTTCTTAAAATTTCTAGAGATACATAACTTATTCCAAACAAGGATTGCATATCTTTTCAATGGATCACATTAATTTAGATTTAACACACAGAAATTTCGTAAGCACAGTTAAAAAATTTTTAAAGCTTTCTAGTTGGAGTTTCTTTTTTTATGTATATACTTATTTTTATTGGATTTATATTCAATGAAAATACCAGAAAGTGAATTTAAATCAACTGAGTCTACCTGAGAATTTACGTGTTATAGGAAACTATATTCTGTTTGATCATTCTCTGTATTACTTTGATATGGTTAAAAAATTGTAAGAATTATGTGGAAAAATCATTAAAAGATTCTTTTACATCCACATGTAATTAATCCAAACAGCTAATACATATTATACAGTTTAAAAACGGTATTATAAAATCTTTATTAAAATACTTAAGAAAATTTATGATAAAAAAGTCTTTTTTTTATGTTTGAAAATTAGGAAATGTAAACAGAACCTATTAAGCAACAACAGTTAATTTATTTAATTAATGTAAAAAATTCTATTGATTTCATAATTGGAAGATATGATTTATCACAGATTTAATATGCTGGGGCAAACTCCTTCATTTAAGAATATTGCATAAATTTTCCCTTAAATTTGCATAATAATTAAGATTGAAATCTATCAAATCAAAAGAAAATATTTTATATGTTGTGATGATCCATGACAAAAGTAGTAGTATTAGTTATTTTTAAAAACCTTTGTTTTATTTCACTCTATAATAGATTGATTATTTTTGAGTTCTGGATTTTTAATTGAAATAAAAATCAAAATATATAAAATTTTCATTTTTATTTTGCATGTTTATAAAATTCAACAGTAATTATTTTTAACTTGCGTATATATTGTTTACAAAAATTGCTTTTAAAAATATTTTTTATCATTCTGAGTTATCAGAATTTTAAGATTCAACGATTTCAATTGATTTTAATGATTTTAAATGCTACTTCTATGACCGGTTTTGTTCAGATTCAAGCAGAAAACTTTTAAAAATATTCACTCGTTTATTTTCAACAGGAAATATAAACAGAAAAAAAGATTTAAAACATATGCAATAAATGTATTTTTTTATATTTCAAATGGGGCTGCGAATTGGTATTTTTACCATTGCAGACCTAGTACATTCCCTGGTATAGCTGGTATCATTTTTAGTGAGGTACCATATCAGTGGATACCAGCTGATGCAATGCATTTTTGACGCCCAATTTTCTCCCCAGAGGGAGGCACTTGATCTCTGACTATGTAAAGTTGCACTCTCTCTAGGAATTTAATTTTGCCTAGAGCCCCTTACCAAACAGGCACTCTAAGGATCTTTAACATTCCGCATAATCCCATGACATGGACGCTATCAATTTCGTCATCATGAAAATCCGCCAACTTGGCCAGGATCGAACCAGCAAACTTGAGCGCAAAAGGCCAGCGCCTAACCAACTACGCCAAGCCAGTTCCGAACGTAGTCGGATACCTTATATTTTTTACGAATCATTTATAATTTTAAAGAAGTTGACAGTTTATTATTTCACAAAATGCCCCATTTTTGTATTTAAAATATTTTAATAATGATACGAAAAAGGCAATTTTTATACACATAATTCTTTTTTATTTACCTCTTGACTAAAAAAAATTCGAAATATTTTTTTGCAATTAGGATTCTTACCAAATAGCAAATAAAATCTTCACATCTGGAAACCATCTAATCTGATAGCTAACAGAAAATAAACATGCTATTGTTTATCTAGCCATGAAGATCCAATCTATGTATTGAATGATTCTGATAAAATGCAGTGGGAGTTTTATATCAGAAGAAATAATTAGAAATAATTTTGATGCGAATAGAAAGATTTCTTCATTTCTCTGATAAATTCACAATATCCAATTACGTAAGATATTCAGAATAGAAATTATTATTTTTTACTTCATTGATTAGGGGAGACAAAGCAATAATACAATGAAGCAGGAATGTAATTTTCTCGATTAAATGAAGCAGTAATTTTCTCAGTTGGTAGTACTTGTGTTATGTAATTGAAAATTTATTGAACTGTATATAAAAGATTTTAATACATTCTTCTCTTATATTAATTCTGCATCTTTTATATACGTATTAAATAAAACAGTTTATATGAATTCATTTCAGGCATGCACACAGATGCTTTGAATTGTATTATAATCTATATTCCATAATAATTTAAGATACTGGGTTTAATTAAGCAATACACAAAAGATTCAGCATTTTTACTTTAAAATAATTCGTTTTTATATAATGACTTACAGAAAAATCCGTATTTTCTCTTTTAATGTATTAAGTATCACAGACTTCTACAATTTGAAATACTATCTTGTAAATTTTTGCAATTATTTCATTTTAAATTGGAGAGAGAAACTACAAACAGGACTTAACGAGGCTTTTGAAACATATTTGTTAAAATTAATCAGCTTATACTCTCACGTTCTTTATTTATGATGCTATGAACACATTCTGTTATTTCATCCATTATGTTCTCTAAAGCAATTTAATCCTGTAAAATATTTTTTTTTAACTCGAGATACGCTAAAACTTTTTTTAAAAATTTTATTCTTCTTTATTTAGAACATAAATTATTTATTGTATATAAAATTTTGGAAAAGATTATCAAGTTGGTAAAAGATTGTTAAATTCTGGATTTCAGAGACAAATTGGGGAAAATTGTTGAAACTTGAAATGTTATACTATATATTTTTCTGAATAAAGTAAATCATTCACTATATAATTAAAAAAAATTTAATTTTCCAGCAATTTAACTAAGCAAATTTTGTAGAACGGGTTTATCTAAATTTGGAATAACAGTCAATAGATGAAGATTATAATGGAATTAGTAACTCACATTTTCCAAACTTTTCCAGAGGTGGCAACTTTACTAATGGCATTGAACTCAAGGCCACTGTTATTCGAGTTGAGTTCTGAGTTTAGATCCCTCGTCCACTTAGCTTGTCACGTACCAACAGCGATGCCTGTTAAATCTGATTTCAAAACAATCTTGGTGCGGTGTAAGTATCACCTTTGAAAGACTACCGTCAAGAAACCGAATAACTTGAAATTGGCTTAAAATTGCGATGTTCCTCACCAACAGCCCTTGCTTTGCTTTTTAATCCGATTTAACTTTTTCGCCGCGATATATTGGTCAACGAAAAACTTTTAGAGATATGTATGTCACAAATACTTCCACCTTCAATGTCACCGGCAGCCGGGTGATCCACCGGTGAATCACGGTTCCCACTTGATCTACAGGATTGATCATCCCCATGAAATGTTGCATTGAATGTCCCACCGCCCGACATGGAAGTTTGAGACTGGTGCATATATGACACACCCGTCACGAAAGGATTAATACGCGATTGCATTGTTTTGCATGACGGTTTATAGTAGAATCAGAAAGTAGTTCTAAGTGTAAGCGCGTGGTTATATATATATATATAATTATATAACTATTTTTGCTTTTAATAAAAAAAGAACCTATATACACATTATGCTACAAAGAGAAAAGTTATGATAGTATCTTTAACACATTTATTCAAATGGATGTTCAGATAAATATTGTACCATATATATATTGTAATCTTAAAGCATACATCTTTAAAAACCATGTTGTATGATAAAAATATTCAAAGAAATTCTTCAATTTTTCTAAGCAAATATGACAATATGTAATGTACAATATACAAGGCATGGGATAAATAATACATATATCATATTGTTTACAACAATATGTATACTGGGATATATTTTGAGAACTTCAGAAAAAAGCGCACTCTATAGCGCACCTTTAAGGTATATGACTACCCTAAATTCGCCGTTTTGGGGAAAATTTCCGAAGTTTCTTTAATTTTTTATTTTATAGCCCATACATTTAAGATTCCGAAAAACTCTATTTTTATTTCTATGATAATTAGAAGAAAAGTTATAGTATAATTAGTAAACCGGAAATGCAGTTTTAAAAACCATAAGCAGATCCCTACGCAAAATATTTTCAAGATATTGAATTGAAATTTTCAGAATATGTTTTATTTAGTTATATCTGTGTTATGAATCAAAATCTAATCCCTGTGTATGTGCTATATTGCTTCTTAATGAAAAAAAAGCATTAATTTTTTTTAAAAATCTTGTTTTTGCATAAAATTTGGCATATTTAAAAAAATTTCAAAAGTATTACAAATCTTTTAATTCCTAACGCATATAAAGATGTTATTCACGTACTGTATAAATATTATTTGAATACATTTATTAGAAATTTGTGTAACTGCAGTTTTTCATCAGAATTTCTCTAAAAACGACAATTGTTATAGTCTATAAAAACCCTCTCGAAAACAGCAAAAGTTTTTTTAAAAAAAGTCCAAAATAGTTAAACATGAAGCTTAAGAGATCTTGATATATAAATATGGTGAGTTTAAGGAATGTACAATCAGTAGAAAACTTTTTATATGGTATTAAAATCTTTAAATGCATTTTCTGAGAAACTATGTTTTTCAACTTTTTGCTTCATAGTAAAGTTCATTATAGAATTTCTTTTTAAGATATTGAATTGAAGTTTTCAAAAAATATTTTATTTAGTTTTATCTCCAGTATAGACTATGATCTAATCTGTCTATATATATATTTATGTATATTATAGAACTTTTTGTGAGAAAATAACATGTTTTTTGTAAAAAAATTGAGTTCTTGCATAAAAAATGTCCTATTTCGAAAACTATCTATAGTATTACAAATCTTATAGCTCGAAGCACAGATAATGATATTAAATATGCAATGTATAAATATTATTTGAATATGTTAATTAGAATTTTCCATACAAGCCTTACCATAACTGCAATTTTTCACTAAAATTTCACTCAAAATTCTCAATATATCTAAAATTATCTTAAATTTTGTGGAAATTGTACTTGAATTCCTAGTTTTATGCCCCATTTCAAATAAAAAAGTGCTTATTTAGTTGAAAATTTATGTATTTCAAAAAAAGTACTCCGAAGGTAGTAAGTCACATACCTTAACTCTGCATGCATACCTCATAAAAGCTAAGCCTTGCTTTCTCAGTACCTTCCCATGCAGATTTTAACTCACTTTGTAATGGGCTCTTTTTGGGTCTTTCTACTAATCCTCAAGGGGAAATTATTTTAATAAATTGTTTGATTTGAGAACCTTTTTCTGTAAAGGAACCGTGAAACATGTAAATGAAGATTACTATTTAAAGTAAAGTGAATCAAGTATAGTAATAATATATTGATCATATTATAAATTACTAGCAATATATTGATCGTATTAACCCCTTCAGTACCATGTAACTACTAGTGGAAACACGCTATGTATAGGGCAAAATCCCATTGTAATCTCATGTGGATACATGGCTTATTTAAGTGTACAACCAGTGTAACCAGTACAGGATACATTACAAAGTAGATTTTTTTTTTCGCTTTTGAGATTGTACAAAATATCAAAAGTTAAGTTACAAAATGCCTGGATAACAAAAATTTGAAAAAATAGGAAAATTAGAATCAAAATAACAAATCTTTGTGGAACTGACTCAAAATTCCTGGGATCGAAAAGCTTCTCCACATCCCTTATACAAGTGTGTACTGTCACTTTTGTTCTGTTTCTTCATCTTCTTCATCACTAATAGATAAATCGATAACACTGTCATATTCATTAGTTTCAAGAAAAAATTCTCAATCAGTATCGCTTTCGTTAAAATCCAATGATGATGACATATTAGCAAGAAAAAGAAAAAGTAAACAACCAAAATAGTTTTCGAACTTAAGAAAGCGGAACGAAAAATGAACGAACGTGCGTCTTAGTGAGCGTCAAAAGGGTAAATGTAATATGCGTCGTAGTGTCAAGGTTAGCGTCACTAAAAAGGGGATACTATAAAGCGCAGTCTGGTATGCAAGGGGTTAATCTGAATTGCATTTATAAGAATTATTTTTTGGATTATCAGCATGTTCTTAGCTTATGGACTAAGAGTCTTATTAACACTGTCAAGATTAAATAATCAGTACGATTGCATTTCTATATGTATTCTTACAATATAGGTAGATTATTATTAATAATAATCAAGGTCATAACACTCCCATTAGTTATTTGCTACCAAATGAAATTTTGAATATACTAAAACAAGGGATGTTTATTCTTAAATAAGTATCTTTCTTCGTTTGTCTCTCACACTTACGGTATCCGACTACTTGCGACAATTATTTTTAAAAAAATGGAGATATGGAGATTTTTTTGTGGTTTTAAGATTTGTTTAGAATATTTAAGAAAAATTTGCTAGAATTAAGAAGACAAAAATAAATTATTATTACTAAAATGGAGAAAAAAATGGGGGGAAATTTACAAAAAATAACATAAATGGGGCGGGCTCATTCTGTACCAAAAGTTTATGAACAAATTTTCAATTTTTCAATTCTGATGCGTTGCTATCTTATTCATTTTTAAATGACATTTACGGTAAGAGATATTTTAATTTTTACAAAAACTAGAGCACTTTATCTTAGTTATTATATGAAATTGCTTAAAAAAACAGTGATTACATTAACATAAGGGACTGTGAATTTTGTAATAAAATAGTGATTGATAACTGTGGAATTTCTCCTTATTTCATCGTGGAGGCATACTTAAGTCTCACTAAACGTTCGCCACTAACAAATAATCATTAACTATTTTCAACGTCCCGCTACAGCCTTCTATTTATACGCTTTCAGCATCAGTTCAGAAGGCGCTGCGCAAGTCACGCATGCGCGGTGGCTCTGAAACTTTACTATTTTACATAACATCCTGTTATCGATATTTGCTGCTAAATTCATTTAATTTTGATGATTCCTTCATGGAATTGCTTTTTTTATGAACAGTAGTGTACATGCAATTTCCTATTCCTTGTGTCTTACTACATATTTTTAGATTCAGATTTATTTTTTTCTCCGGTTTTTTTTTTATTTATTATATTTTTATTTGTCATTTCCTTTATAAAAATTTAGAGGATTTCTTTTCAAAGGAAAAAAAAATGTCCTACTTTGCTCTTTTTTACAAAGTATACTTATTTTTATGAGACTGTAAACAATCCATTTTATGTAAAGCTTTATAAATTTAATGATTTTAAATATTTTTATTTTGATCAAGCGGTTGTGTAATTTAATCCATCTGTAATAGTTTAAAGTTAAATGCTTAACAGAAATCTTGTATTTGCACACAAAAAAATTATGCAAAATTAATTTGCAGTCATGTATTCATTTTCATCATTTTTTTTAATCAAATGAAATGCAAATTTTACATTTTTATTTTCTTGATACAATGAATACACACACACATTAAACTTTCATTCGATGGGAATCACGTATAAAAATAAAACAAAAATAAATCCATAAAATGAATCGTAAAATGTTCATGATAATACAGAAAAACATTCAATCGTTTCCATTTGATTACATATATTAAAAAGAAAATGTAAATGTTTCTATAGAAATCCTTACCCTAAAACGAGTTATTTCTCCCAAAATTCTATTAAAATTATTTCTTTTTTATTCATTTTCGAATTATCAAAGGATAGGTTTCCCAAATTTCTGTACAATCCTTGTTACGATATTGAATCTCTAGCGATATTTGAAGATTTGCTTCAAAATTTTTTTCTCTCCATAAAGCAATTCAAATACATTCTCCATCAAAATACTACATTCAATATTATTTTTAGATACACGATGTGCAAATAATGTAAACACGGAGAAAGGTTTGCTGCAAAACGAAATGAGAATTGACCAGTGAAAAAAATATATCTTTTTATGGAATATGTTTCGAAATATATCTCCGAACAGAATTCCTTGTGCGGAAAAGATTAGAGAGACAAAATTTGTTTTTCTTTCCCATCTCATTTCCCTTCTTTCTGTCCTGAGGTTACTTTAATTTTTAATTTTTTTTTCTTCTTCTGGAATATTCCAACTCCAATGTATGTCATTGATGTGTTTTAAAAGAGTGAGACATAATATTCGAATGGTTAGAAAATCATCTTTTTGAATCCCTTTTGAGATATTACTTCCTGTCTTGTGGTAAAAGATTAATCCAAAAATAGTTTCCGAACTTTCTCTCTTTTGAGTGAAGTGTACTTTTAAAGATTTTTAGAAAATTTTAACTAAAAAATATGTACAAGGACGTTTCAAAAGTAAGTTTTGTCATTTTTGTACACGAAAAATTTATTTCTTGAAAAAATTACATCAAAGCATCATGATACACCTAGCCATATACACCTTGTGCTATTTTTGACATAGTCGATGCTGACATTGAAACATGTATTGTAACGTGCAATAAATGTGGAAAGTACACTCCGTGCCCTGCAATTCAAAGAATTATCGCACAACCTGCAGCACCGCAGCACTGAATTGTATGGACTTTTTTCCTCACTAGTGAACTTGAATGCTTCCACATCATAAAGGAGGTTTTGGTTTCTGGTGTACTGCGGAACATATGTATACCTTATATATATATAGTAGTGCTTCTCCAAATTTCAATATTTATGACCCAATTTTCAATAATATTTCATCGCCTTGACTCTTATAAAAATAATGTATTAAATAGAATAAACCGTACAAATCAAGATTAGTATCAAATTTTGTATTTGTTACTTTTAAGTAATATACTATATTTTAAGTAATTTACTTTTAATAATATATATTTTAAGTAATATACTTTTAAGTATATAATATATATTTCAAGAAAATTATTCTTTAGTAATTCGATAAGTATTTGTTTTACTTTTCCTTTCCAATTTTTAAATTGGGACAGTTTGCAATAAACACGCAACGTGTATTTTATGTTTTATTACGTCAGAATGTATTTTGTTTCCTTCCTATTCAGTAAATTAATATTTTTTAAATGACCTTTTATTTTCGATTTGTTTATGCCCGTCTTCCACTTAGAGTCATCACTCCCCATAGGGAGGGGGCGCTTTCCACAGTTTGAGGACGTTTTTCCACAGAGCAGCTGCCTTATAGTCTTTGAGTATTTTGAGCACAGAAATTCATTTTTTTCTGTACTCCTTCTTTCTTTCTAGCACTTTTCTGTAACCCAAAACATTATGGATCATGTGATGGATCTGCGCACGAGCAATGCGCAATGTGGACGTTTCTCTGACACCATTTTGCTCCAATCCACTAACACCAGATTCTGTACTCTTACAATACTGTTTTCATTTGTGTTCTTCGACCTTCATCCTCGACATCCTGCCTTTAAACATGCAACACCAGCAACTAACCTCTTGCCGAAACATGGCATCTTCTTAATATACTGCTTGCAGTTGTTCATGTATGACAGGCACACTACTCTTTTTTGTCCACACATACCGGATAGTAGCACACACTTACAATGGTGGCCATGTTATCAGTACATATTTGCCTGCCATCGTGATTTGTATTCAAATAACCTCGGGCACGCCAATCCGCTGTTACTCTCTCTCGTCTTTTGCACTCTGCGCATGCGTCATTCCTCCTATGCTGACGTTACTTCCATCGTTTAACCAGCAAAGAATATTGTTTCTTATGGTGATTGTTTTCTTTACCTGGTGTACTATTTTATGTTTCGGAAAACAGGACGGAATTTACTTCCGGAATGTTCCTCGAAGCATGAACATATAACTTTGGTGGTGGTAACTTTGGTGAACATATAACTTAGCAGTGGTAGAACTTTTTGGTTCGAAACGGTTTAATTCTCTCTTTTTTAGATATGTCTTTATTTTCTTCGTATTTCATTTCATTATTACTAATTTGAAAAGAGTTAAAATTTGTCAATTTATTTTTAATTGTAAACTTACCATGCTTGGTTTATTTAAAAATTTCTACGTTTCTTGCGTTACAATTTATGAGTAAATATTACAGAATGTGTATATTCTTGGAAAAAGTATCCATGTTTTTTTAGAAATTTGATTTTAAAAGTGGCTATGTCCTGTGGTATTGCTGAGAATCCACTCCCATTTCTGAACTCACTGTTAGAATAGCCTATCTTATGGTTGTTTCTTAAAATTTCATGCTGCAATGTAACACCAAATATATCCCGCGAAATTCAGTGGAGGATTCCATTTCCTTTTACATTTTACTCTATGTAAAGATAGCAAGGGCAGAAGATTGGTTCATTTCAAAAACGAATTCAGAGTTGACCAATAAGAAAAAGGTATTATCCTTTCGGGATATGTTTCACACATTTGAAAGAATTTCAGGAAAAAAGGTAAGTAGATCTGGATTTTTCCTTTTCTTTCTTTTTCGTCTGAATTTTTTAGAAAGCAGCGGTATTCTTTCCTTGTGTTTATAGAAGCTGAAATACTTCGACGATTTTTTCAAAAAGACGTTTGAAAATTGAAAGGGTTTCGAAAACGCTTTTTAGACCCCTTCAAATACGTTATTTTAAGCAGTATAACACAGTATTAACTCAATTGGACTTTTTTATACTCTAAATACTTAATTTTTCTTCTTGGAAAAAAATGCTTTAAAAAAAAAATAAGGTTTATTAAATGTTTTGTGAAAATTGTACTTAATAATAAAAAAAAAATTAAATTAAAAAATTAAAATGTTTCTCTATTTTTCATTGAAAATTTCTGATTTTTCTCTTTACTATAGCTTTATGAAAAAAAAAACAATGTTAAATATTTTTAAATATTTCTGTTATTATTATTTTATTTTGTGTACTTTTACAAATTGAAACAGCATATTATGTATTAGTTAATCATTGCAATACTTCTGAGTTTAAGCTACATAAAAAAATTTTCTATATAGTTTTTAAACATTAATTATAATTTCTAAGGTAAAATAATAGAATAAATTCTATTTTCAAATGATTTTTTAAACTCCTTTATATTCTACGTACTTAGCCTTAAATTCTTAGTGAAATGCTATTTACTTCATGTAAATTACGTGTGGCCCACGGAACATTTCTAAATTACAAATGTTGCCAATGATGCGTTTTTAATTTAAAATATTAATCATAAGCCACCTAAGAATTCATTTTGTGCACAATGTTTATGTAAAAAATATTTCCACGGCCTAGAAGTTTTCAACGCCTCAAAAAATCCCTTAAATGTATATCACTTAAAATATTACAATTTTTATATATGAATCTTATGTAATTTCGGTACCTGTTTTATAACATCGTATATATTCAGTTGTTTTCTTTATTTTGCTATCTATCATATTTTGGTTTCACGTATATGAAGTAGTTTCTAATTAAAACTCACTAAGAAACTTTTCTTCTATTATACTAGAATATTTGACTAAAATTCATTTAAAATCTTAAAAGATTCATTTAAAATATAAAAGGTTATGTGAATTTAAATTGATTTCTTCATAAAACACATAAATATTAAAAAATTTCATTTTATTCTTAAAAAGTAGAATTTTTTTTTAAATTGCTCTTAAACATTTACTATTAATTGTGTAGAATAAAATGTTACGATCAATTCGTTCAAATCAGAAAATATTAAAATCCATTAATTATAATACCGAACTATTTTTTAAAGTTGAAAATAACAGTGTATTTCTGGATAATATTTTTGATGTGCAACATCTTTCCTCTCAGTTGCTGGATATTTTTGTGGGAGTGATTTCGTGAAAAGGGATGGAAATGTGTTACAGGAAACCGTGGAAGCGCGCGCTATTTGATTTGACCAAGTGGAGCGCGCGGTGACAGTGAGACAGCTGCGAGATTGTGTCAACCCATTTTGGTAAGGTTGTATTGTCGGCCAATATAGTGTGTGCGTGTGAGTGACTAGAAAGAGAAAGGGAAACAGAGAAGGAGAACGCATTAGCTGTACACATATCTACAGTTAAACAGTGTTATGTATGAAATCTGAGGTTATATTTTTCTTGGAAAAAATATTAATAAAATTATATTTACTGTTAAGCGTCTGACAAAGTTCATCATTTTTAAAAAATGCGAGTAAGTAATATTGAATTATTCGAATTAATATTTCATTGCGTATTTTTTAATACTTTGAGATTAATTCTTGTCGCTGTCAATGTAATATTTTTAACTGTGATTAAAAAAGTTTTCTTGATTAAAAAAACTAATTAATTACAAGGGTAATTTTGATTTTCTCTAATATTTCTAATTTTTAAACATTTACCAATCTAAAAAAGTTTTCATGATTTTGGGATTTGCAGAGATGGATAAATCCAGAGTAGAATATATGCGAAATTATTGGCAAATGAAACGTGAGGAAAAATTTAAAAAATGACCGAAGGAGTACAACCGAAAAAAATTGCACATAATTCAACTCAACGCAGCAGGGATTGGGCACGTGCAGCGAACACAATTCAGGATTTAAGTTACTATTGCGTATTTACCACAGTAACATGTCAGATGTTTTACATCATATGTGACTACTGTAAGGCTCGTTTTTTCTTGTTTAACTTGCAGGTTCCTTTCTGATGGGTAAAATATTCTAAATAAATAGATATTAATTCACAAAAAATGTGAATAATTATTTTCTTTGATAATATATAATGTTTATGAATTTAAAATTTTTTATCGGGTTTATAAAGTATGCTGGAAGAGGAATCTCTTCTGTGCAACGAATTTGCCACATAATAAACTTTTTATTGGGATTTAACGACTTCGTTGAATAGAGCTACGACAGTATATTATTTTTCCTTTTTTACTAAAATAAATAATTTTAGCAATATAAATAAATACCAACAGGTAAACAATTAGTATATGATCAGGGCACCGTATTGAAAGAGCAATACTATCTAAAATTACAATACATTCCTACCATTTTCTCCCTATTTTTCGAAGAAAATATCAAAGAAAATTTTTCCTAGAGAACCAGATTTTTCATATTTACCTGCCAAACTTCAGTCCTTTTATCATATTTCCTTTAGAATCTTTTCACAAATCCTAAGTTGCAACACGTAAAATTGTTTTCAAATCCAAAAGACGTTATATAATGTTCTATTTCTTTTTTATTTTTTTTATTTTACGCAAAACAAAAAAAAGAAAAGATTTAATATGAATTTCTATAAAATGCATCCGGGCAAAAAGAATTCCGACTTGACCAATGAGAACAACACGTTTTTTTTCCCGAACATATTTCGCAAATTCGAATAAGAATCTTGATATCAAAAGAAGTGAAAAAAGCAGATTTTTTTCTGTATTTGTTTTCTCTTTTCTACAACAACAGTTTTTAAAAGAAAAATATTGATTTCTTAAGCTTTCTGTAGACTTTGAAATGTGTCAATGCTACATTTAAGGAAAAAAGAGAGATGTCAGATTCAAAAGACAAAGAAAAAATCACACATTTCTTTTAGAAATTGATTTCGACTATTTGACATAGGATATAAAATTATCCAGGAGTTGTTGACATTCGATTTCATTCTTTAGAATTGGTTCAAACTTTAAAATAAGATTAAAGAATAAAATTAAACAACCTAAGAACACTTTATTTTTCATTCTTTATTTGTGAAAAGTACCTACATATTTTTTCATTAATTATTCCACATTAAATTTTACAATTCAATGTTTCATACATTTTTCTGATTTTCTTTCTTCTTTCTATATTTGATTTTCAGGAACTTCCTCATTTTCTTCATTATTTTGAAAGTATCAGCAGAAAATCTGTATAAACATTTATAAAAAGGAATCACCTAATGATACACAAAAATTAGTTTTTTTTCTAAAATCAGCTTCAATATACAAAAAAATGGATACCTGAATTGTTTGGTTATACAGATTTACTATTGTTTTACTTCCTGCAAAAAGCGTGGGAAATACATATTTATTATATGAATCTCTAATTCTTCTCATTTTCCTTCCAAGTAACTTTTTAACACATTTTTTTAAAAAAAAACTTCTAAAAAAATTTTTTATTCTGTTTTTTATCTCTCAATTTTGTTTTGTAAATAAAACTAACAACTAAAGGAAAGTATTATACAGGGTGGTCCCAAATTCACGGTACAAACTTTAAAGGTAGGTACAGGACATTATAGCAATCAATTATTGTATAGGAATGTATGGGTGGAAGTGACGTAGAGAGGCGCAAACACAAAAAAATAAGAGACAAAAGGAAAGACAAAGTGTTTATTGAAAGCATCGTTGACAGGCGAAATGTTTACAAAAACTCTTCATAACTGCTGAGCACATGAACTATCCAGCTTCAACTCCAGTCGGAGTCCCACTGGCAGTTGGAGAAGATATCCTTCGGGATTCAAAGATTATATTCGCTAAAAATGGAAGAAGTGTAAGCGATTTTCGTTTAACAATTTACAAAACGGTCTGATGACTCACACTTACGTGATAAGCAAAAGCTCTTTTACTTGACTCTGGTCAAACAGCCATAATGTTTAAGATGCTTTCTTCAGACTTGGACTGCGTATAGCTCTTTGTTGACCAGAATTATGACTGATGACGCTGAAAGAAAGTGTTTTACGAAATTGACGATGTAACCGCTGAAAAATTCTGTGATCCAGCATTCGTCGACCAGGAAACTGTGCGTGATATATTCATAACACAGCTCTGCCGTTACCATTTGCATGTATGGCCGTTCATGTAATACATGTCTGCATTTTCAGCATAACTAAAGTATACCATCGTAAGTGTGTGATGGATCTGTATGCGGCTCTACTAACCCCTTGGGGATTCTTTAAGAAAAATAATTATTTCAACCAACTTTCACCGAAGGTAAAAAAACGTGATTATGCAAATTAAGTTTATTATATAAATTCTGTATTCGCGAGTTATGGGAGTTAGTCAAGGGAGGATCGTGAGCTATTGAAGTGAAAATTTAAGATTATTATTGTGAGAATTGAAAATATCCAAAGGGAGGATCACTCGGATGTGAGCTGATGAAGACAACTATTAATGTTCGAAGCCTCATCTGTAGGACTTCTGACTGACAAGAGTTCAGGTACTGTACGTATTATTTAAATAGAAGTTAGAAAGTAAATTGTTAGTGCGCGGCTGAGTTAATAACGTGCTAGTATAAATTATCGTAGAAATTAGTTGGGTGTATGTAAATATTATCCCCAGGCTAACTGGTCTCACCATCATTGATCTAAATTATCTTAGTTGGATTATTATTGTGTTTGAGTTAAATTTTAGTGAATCATATCGACTGATCAATTAGTTCTCCCCACACATCTAGCCGGGTCTAAGGGTAGATAAGAGGCTTTAGAGGGAAGTAGGAATAGTCCCCCATTACAAGTGTCAGCCCAATTGTGAATGGCGCTTCCCCCTACTGAGATGCACCATGTTGAACGGCGGCTAGACATCTACTGTCCCCAACTGGCAACAAACCAACCGATAACTGTATTTCTTTTTTCTTTTATTTCTCCTGTTTGCGCCTCACCACGGCTCTTGCGCCTATACATTCCTATACAATAAATGATCGTTACAATGTACTGTATCTACCCTTAAAGTTTTTACATGAATTTGGGACCCCCCTGTATAGTTGATTTAGTGTGAATCCTTATTTATTTCAATATTCTCTCATTACCGGTAGAAGATTGAATTTCGTTATGGATATTGTGATACGATATCCATAACGAAACCCGGGAGAAATCGTGCACTCGATACTAACGTTAGTGGTCAAGCGGGGTGACAGTCATCCCAATCATTTTTTTATAATTGGTTTTATTGTGTAACGATAAAAATCGTAATTCCAGTGAATAATTTAACTAAGAGAAAGTACATCTACCTACTGCTAAGGATTTTTGAATTTTTCTTCTATAATTTGAGAAAGAATTCCAATAAAACTGAACTAAATTTTGTCAAATGTCCGTTACTTTAATAATAGACATAAATCCCAGAAACACTTTTCCTTAACATTACTGGAATGATCTTTTCAGGCAAGACTGTCAGAGTTTGTTGAAGTTGCTGTTGTTTTATTGTTCTTAGATTATCGACAAATAGCACTTTGAACTTTTTCTTGCTATATGTTTTTGACAGGATGAAGTGTGTCTGGTGGTTCACTTGTGGCTTTATCTTTCTTGATGGAATTTTTTATTTAGCATTTGAAAATTTTCCTTTCAACTCAAACGTTTCATGTCTCTCGCTTTTATCAAATTTACTTTCGCTATTATGATTACTATCCATTTTTTTAAACAGGTTCTTCCCTTTCTTGATCAGTTTCAACTTCTCTCCTTCAATAGAGACCACAGAAAGCACATTTCGTTTTTTATATTCTACTCATTCCCATTAATCAACCATAACGAGTCGTACAACACATCAATCAAAACTTTTAAGTAGTTAACAGGGGGGATGTAACCTGCCCATATATTTGGAACAAAAGTGGTAGCATTGGGAACTCAGTCACTCCAAATATCTTAAGATTGTAAGAAAATGTTTGCCACTCCCAAAAAAGAGGGAGATATGTGATAAATACATTTTGCCTCCCATGTTGTTGTTGTTTCTAATCCCTCAGAGATCCATGACACCGTGAACTCTAGCGAAGTCAAGCACCAGTAGAGGACTTTCATAAACATCCGCTAGAGCGAACCCCAAGCAATCCAGGATGTGATCGGGGGATGCCGGCTTCAGATTGCATTTTTTGCACAATGAAAAGACTTTGCATCTTGAGTCGAATGTCATGTTTTTTAGATGTCCACTTACGAGTCTTGAGATGGCCGTTTGATCATTTCTGTCACCCCCGAATTCTATAGCTCCCATGAAGACTGTGATATAAAAGGATACTGACCAGGTCATTGGTAACAAAGAACAGTTTTTCCTTAAAGATTTTTTGAGCCTGGGGAGACTCTGTGACCCGCTTGACTGCTCCCAGGTTAATGGGTATTTTAACATAATTAAAACTCTTATATTCACGGGGGGAAATATTTTCGTACTAAAATTTAATTTTAATTTATCACATTTATATCTCTTTGTTACTACATATTGGATAAGTAGATCCATTCTTGGTGTTTTCTTAAATCATTCTATTTAGTAATATTGAAATATTTTACGTTCTACTAATGAGTAGGAACCACTAATAATAAAAAATAATAGGTAAAGAAATTTTGTTTAAATGAAAAAGAATGTAATAAACAAATGTGTTAAATTTTAAACAAACAAATATTATATGAACTTAAAAAAAATATTTTTTTTGTGTTATGTTTACTTAGGACACATATATTTATAGGTATCCTAAGCACTTAAGAGGATAAACTTGTAAAGATAAAATATCTTTATATTCTTCAAAATATTTGATAAAAGGTGAAACTAAAATTAAGTTTATATACGCTTTTATATTTTTTTTTAAATTGTGATTCTTTGAGTAAACTCAATGACTATTTGATACAAGCAACCCTTTCCAGATTAATACCAATGATATAAAAAATTTAGTAACTAAAATAAAATTTTAAATCTTATCCTATAGAAACTTTAGAAACTTAAATTGAATCTGTGAATATTCAAAAGTTCCTTCGTTTTACTCCAAACTACGTTCTCAAAATATTATGTGTACATTTCAAAAGATACTTGATGAAAATAACAGTTTAAAGAGTTTGAATAAGAAAATGTATTTCCGTTTTGATACGTGAAATACAACAACATAGAATTATTACTTTTCGCACGTAATACGATATTTCAATACAGCATAAAGAACCCTTGAATAATCTTGCACTTAAACTTCTGTTACAAAAACTGCTTCCACTAGACTAGAATTTAAATTCTTTGGCAGTTTCTCTGTAACTGTAGCCTCGAGAATCTTTTAATGGATGTCATTCCGGATCTGTTTTCAGATCCTCTTAAGAATATTTTGAATTTGCACGACACACTTACTACCCTCCACCCCTTTATCCAAGTAGTGCTTCTCGAATTTCAGCCCAGAAAGAAATGCATTTGGATCGCAAATTCAATATTTTTCTTGTGGACAACCAGTATGACAATCAGTATTCACAAAACCTCGTGCAAGACAATATTCTCTTTTAAGAATGATGTTTACTTTTGTCGAGTATCAAAACTTTTCAAATAATGCCGTTTCCACTCAAAATATTAGAAAATATATAAATTAAATGGTACGTCATACACACACACACATTAAGCATTTTTAAGCTAAATGCCAGTTTGAGATTTTGATCGCATTTTCGTTTCTGCTTATTTAACATTTTTTATTCAAATGTGTCAATATTTTAAAAGGTTTAAAGGAATCTTTTACAATTTTATTGCTTATTAATCTATAAATCTATTGAATTTAAAGTTCTAGAATTAAAATCTAGCTGGTTTAAAATCTTATCATTTGCTTTGGGATGTGCATTTTTTTTCCAGAAAAGTAGTGTTTTTTCTAATAAACTATTGTTTTCTTTTCAATTTATATTTTCACAATCATTTTTTCCGTTAAATAATTTTATTATCAATTCGAGTTTTCTATATAGATCAAAGAGAATGCCGTTTTTTTATTATTATCTGTATCTTTCATTTACTATTTAATTTCTGTTGCCAAAATGTTTGCTTAGTTATTACTAGATTATTCTAAATACTATTCAGAAAAACAATAGCTATAATAAGGTGTATCTTACAGAGTAAGATGTATTTGATGAAATATTTCTCACTCATCGAAATTCATTCATTGAAAACCTGTATGAATCAATTTAACTATGTTATACCAAATAAAAGGAGCTTATCTTCAAAAAAAAATCTTCGAAGGAAGTAAGTCATAAGTTTTTCATCTCAATTCCATTTAAAATAATTTGCACATTTTATTGAGGCACATAAATGGAAAAAGAAATTTAATAATGACAATATTGAATAATGATAATATTTATTAAAGTTTGAAAATGTGAAAATTCTGGGTTTTTTTTATATAGTTTTATTTTTGCAAGACGCTTCGAACAGTGAACTAAATAACATTTTTCTTCCAAGGTAAGTGGATTTTTTTGATAATATATAAAAATAATAATATATAAATAATATATATAAATAATAAATAATAATATATAAAATAATATATATATATTTCTTCCCAAATACTATTTTTAAGGATAATTCTTCTTCTTCTATCGACACGATAGTGTTGGGAATTTACAAGGATTTACCTAGAGCCCGTCTTCAATTCGAACTTATGCTTAGGCCGAAATTCTTCAATTAGTAAATTTTCAACTTTGAAACCTTCCTCCACACATCTCAATTTAGGCCTACCCTTAGTTCTAGTTTCATTGGGTTTGTAATCGGGAATTCTGAAAGTCAAGGATGAGGGGTACATACGGCATATGTGGCCCACCAACCTCAAACGACAAATATTGATGCATTTAAAGCAGCATTTCTCAAACTTTTGGGCGCGACCCCCTTGGGGAGCGTGACAACTTTTCAAGGGGGCGCGAGCATATTGAAAAGTCAAAAACAAAAGATTATTTAAAAAAATTATTAATTTACCGAAAGTAAAGAAACAAAATACATTCTGACATAATAAAAAATAAAATACACATTTAGACTCATATATTACACTCATAAACGTATCGGTGCTGCACAATGTATTTTATGATTAATTTAAGAATACTAAGTTAAGAACAAGTTTAATAATTACCAGTGACCCCATGGGCTTGTCATATAAAAAACTATATACACAAATTAGTACTAATCTTTATAATTTGTACGGTTTATAATTATAATTTCGCTGTCAGTTAATAGTTACGGGATTCACTTCCCAATGTCAATCGTTTTCTACGTAGGAGCGTATGCGATGTATTGAGGGGGGAGGGGGGAATAAAGAAGAAAATCCTTTGAAATAAGTAAATCCTTCACAAACATACTGTCAAGGTCCTTTTATTGCATTCCAAGGCCTTCGAAATAATTTTATGGATAGCAGTGCAGAGAAATGATCGTACTACCGAAAGACGTATATATACGTTCGGGAAAATTAACGCTTTGACTGAGAGAGACGTTTATATACGCCGGGGGTACTTAAGAGGTTAAGGTCGTATCGTAGTTTTTAAGTACAATATTATTGAATTCCAATATATCGTTATTGTATGAGGGGGGCGCGATGAAAATTACGATTGAATATTGGATTGCGAATATTGAAACTTTGAGAAGTACTGATTTAAAGACATCTGTTTTTTTCCTTAAATAACTAGTATAATTCAAAATTATGTCGTTGTCTCCACAATCCATTCTCATTCCCAGCACCAAAGGTATATCTAAGAACTTTACTCGGAAGGATGGTTAGCTCTTCAGTCTGTGATTTAATCAAAGTCCAAGTTTCAGATCCATGGGTAAGTATGGGTCTGATGATTGATTTAAATGGCCTAATTTTTTTGTCTTTTAATTAATTTTGACTTTAAAAAAGCTCTCACATAATAAAGACATCGATTAACAGCAATAATGTGTCTTTTAATATTTAAAGATAATATTTTAATGGTTTTCTTGTTTGGTTCCAAAACAACTCCGAGTAATAATTGCCTGCTCTCGTTTTCATTTTTTTTACTATCAGAACTTTTCAAATACAGAAACGTTCCTTGTGCCGTCCTTAATAATTTCACAAAACTGAAGCATTTAATGGGAGTTTGCATTTAATAAAATCTTAGGAGTACAGTTTTGCATTTACTGGTACGATCGAGTACCAGTAGCGTACTAAATCTAGAACAAAAAGACAAATGGTAAATAAAATAATGGAGGACACAGCGAATTTCGGCTTAAAATTCTGAAATAACAGGAAGTTCTCCCTCAATATACATTTCCATTTCTTTTATAATTGTCTTCTGTTTTAAAAAAAGTATATAATTGTTATAAATAGAATTGTTTGTTGATCCAACATTTTGATCAATCATGGATATTGTAAACAATGAGATATTAAAAATGCACGAACTCTTCATTCCAGATACATTGGGATCATGTAAATTGTACCAAATGTAAAAAATTGTATAAATTATACAACAAGATTTTCCTGGCCTAGGATGCAGAAAAATGATCAAAAGATTTTACTTCTATGAATCATACTTGCAGTTTCCTAGAGAAAGGCTGATTAAAAGTATTGCATCTCCTTCAGTTTAATGAGATACCCCTTTATTCATAATACATTGAGACATGCATGAATGTGACGTGGAATGACGTGCAACTGTATTAGATGCGGCATCTAATAGCTATCAGCTATCTTCACATGGGTATAATGTACTCTATTCGTGAATATTGCATACATTCTTCCCCATCGGTCGTTTCAGCGATAATTAATGACTTACTCACTGTTAAGGAACATGTCCGCCGTTATCCATTAAGCTATCCTCCAGCTGCCAGTTTCATCTGAAGGTTGAAAGACGGAATGAACATATTGACCAATAAACAATTACTGCGATGTTTGAGGAAGAACTCGCTACAGGATACCAAAGGAAAATATGATACACGCAATAGTCTTCACGTTTAATGTCAGTCATAGTAATATGGATAGGATATTAAGAGCAGATGCAGATGTATCGCTACATAATCATGCAAACCTTTCATTTATGGGACTTTGGTAAGGCATGGGCAATTTTTAAAAGTATCAACTGTGAAAATTTGTGCTGGTAGTGCTTTTGATGAACGTATATTGCTGACAGATAATCATATGTATCTAAAGGAGCCAAAATTATATAATTTGATAAAAAAAAATGTTTTTTTAGAATAAATTTGTGACACATATAGGATTTTAAGACGTTGATAGGCTATTCATTTGCAGTGGCATTTTAATTAATATGTAAAATAGCCAAAAAAATGTTTCATTAGTCATGAGTGTGTGGTTAAGGAATCATTGTGATGCAAATAATATAAATATGTTTTAACTGTAGTTCTCCGTTTTAGTATTTTAAAATGGAAAATGAAAATAATTATTTATTATATTTATTGCTATAAAAAACTGTAATTCTCACGAATTGTATTCATTCATTTAATAACTCAACACTTTTGAGTTTTAATTTATGTGTCCGGTATTTAGTTACTTTGGATAAAATATAAATTTATTTCTTCTGCAAGCATTATTAAATCATTTACAAAATGCATAAAACATTGACAATGTGTATTCATTCACAAAATTTTGAAAATATAAAATAGAAAAACTAATCTAGAAACAAACCTTGATACAATTTAACATCTCATTTCAATGTCACATGTATGTAATAATTCACTTTAAGTATTCTCTCTAGGATTTTAATTCAAACTGGTCTTGAGCTCTCCAATACTTCCTGCGATATAATTAATTTCTAGTTTACCAGCGAACGGGAAATAATCCAGCATTATTTCCCTGAAACTGAAGCGTTAGTGTTTTGAAAACAAGATCAATAAAAAAAATTTTTTAACGGAAATCATGAGAGTCTAACAGCTTTTAGTTAACCAAAACTAAAAAGGATTGAGATCTATGAAGAGAACAAAAAGTGCTTTCGTAAATCTTAAATGTTCGCGCATCTGTTTGTGCTGGACTTTTTATGTTGCCACTCTACCCGTTCGTGTATAAAATGGGGATTTAAAAGATGCCAATCCTTCTCATCCCTCAACAACCGCAATAAACTAAAAAATTTCATCTCGAAATGTTATATTACAAGTTAAAAATGCCTTAGGTCAAGCCAAATTATTTCATATACGATCTATATATACAAAAATGGACAAAATGTATAACCTCGGTTCACACTCCAAAACCGTTCTACTGATCACTATGAAAATTGGAAAACTTCTTGGAGGAGAAGGGTTTTGTGCTATCATATTTGTTTCAGCTCTCCACCAGGTGGAGCTACATTATATAAACTTCTAAACTGTTCAAAAATCCCCAGCTCCCAACGTTGTCGCCAAAATTGATGCCAACTTGGCTATAGCGATAACATTTCGCTATGATTCCATTGAATTGCCATTATAATGTAAGGAATGGCTTTGCTTGCGAATATTACAAATTTAACATAAAACAAACACAACAGAAAGTAATATTAACATATTACACATCTAGATAGAAATTATTTACACTATTTTAAGCATTCATTACCCAAAATTTGTAACAATGTGTTAGTTTTGCTGAGCAGAGATTAGCTTAGTAAAGTGTTTTCAAAAATCGATCCACAAGAGAGTTACGGGGCGTTATACATAAAAAAAAATCCTTTTTATCAACTATTAGACCTTTAAACTTAAAATTTGACAAATACAGGTTTTTTTTTGTTTAGCTGAGATATTTAAAACCTTTTTTTTTTTTTTTATTAATTTGCAATTCACGTAAAATTAACTCACTAAAAACTTATATATATATATATTTAACTATCATAACGTGTCGTGAAAATGTAATCTTGTTTAAAGAAACTATTCCGCCTAATTCTAAATACACTTCAAATCCCTTTTTTAATTATGTTGAAATGATAGTAATTACAGGATAGAAAAGACGACATTTTCTTCTAAACACAAACCGATGTTACTAACAAAAGACAATCTCTTTCAACAGCCCCGCGCGCCCCAAATAAAGTTGTCATCTTCTTTTGTACTTGAAAAGAACCTACCGAAAGACAGCTATTATTTAGCAAAAAATTCGCGTTGCTTACTTTCACTGCTTTCAATTGAAGTCCTCCTCTCAGCTTGTATTTAAAATGCTTCTAAAGAAAACTATCCACTTCTCGAAAAAGCCAAATTCTTGAAATTAAGAATGAGAATCTTGCTTATAAGTTTACTTCACGTAGTTTGTCTCATTGATTGTAGTCTTAGAATTTTATAAATTCATTTCCTAAAATGCTTTACTGTTTTTCTATTTTTTCAATGTGGCTGGATTTGAGCAACTTAGCTTTTGCAGCCTCCACAATTCCTGAAATGTAAGAGCCATTTCATAGTGGCCCAATCTAGTTGCAGCCTCATAACTAATTTGGATGCGTGAATTAATTTTTTAATTCAAGACCTCATCGAATGCTAAATATTGTCATGATTTAATTTTTCCTAGTGTACAAGAGCCAAATTGATACTCAAAGTATTTTACACGCAGCATGATTATATGACATTTCTTTCTGTACGATCTTTGCATGCAGACAATCCATCAACTCCAGCTGGGGTCTAACCCGGAACCTTGATCTTACAAATCGGTTCGTTACCTCAAAGCCTCCGGAATCGACATGCTTTAATGTAACTTCGTAATAATTTCTTAAAGTTTTAACGTTATAAGTATTCTTAATATATTTCATTCCATCATTAATATACTAAAAAATAAATATTCAAAAATGAGGTTTCATGCATTGTTAATACACTAAAAATTGTTTTCTTTAAAGTTATAGGAAAATATTGTAAGTTTATATAAAACACGTCTTTAAACAATCACATGCTCCTAAATGTTGCAAAATAGAGCATGTTTTTGGTGTATTTGATTTTTTTATAAGCTGAACTAGAAGGATTAGCTGAAATTAATGAATACTGTAACATGTGAATTTCTCTTTTAGTCTATACGTAATTAATTTTTTAAAGAAATCTTAATTTTTCCTTATATTTTTTAATGTTTTCCATAATTTTATATATAGACTGTTTTATATTACCGGCTTTGATGTTAGTTTTTTATGCGTTTATAAGTATATCACTTGTATTTATATAACTTATGCAGATAAATAATTCATTTAAAACCAAAATGCATGAGAAAGATTTTATTGGCAGTGATTCCTATTACATAAGTTACTCTCACAAAAATACATTTCATTTCGACAACCATTGTATCTGAAAAAAAATTAAAAGACTTTTAACAAAAATTTGGGTTAAAAAAGTAATAAGTACCTAAGAATTGCAAGTATTGGATAAAAGAGATGTGTGGGCACGGGTACAGTGAAATGAAGAAACTGATATATGTATATTTCAATAAATATACCTATCCCTTAAATAATACAATACATAATGGATGATTTGATAACATGAAAAATTAAAAACGTAACTTCTTTTATTTTGCCAAGATATCTTAAATAACATTAAATCTTAATATAGCATTTCGATTAGAAGATTTTAAGTCAAAATCTTGTGGAACTGAATATTGATCTTCCAACGCCTTAAAAACTGATGAGGGCAGAATTGTGGAAGGAGTATTCATGAATTATTCACTAATAATTTTATCAGAAATAACTTTTTTTTGTATTTTTAATTTGGGATTTATTTACGCGGACAATTCGGAAATTAAAAGTCGTTTGGGAGTGGCGCTAGAAGTACAGTTTAGAGCACCCTCAATCGAATGCATGAGCAATCTCTGATTCAGTTTCCAGTCGGCGAATGAGAGTGTCGTAGGGCCAAGAGTTCGCTAGTTATAATGTGACAAAATGTGTGCCACTGTAGAAAATCTCACAAAATGTGAGGTGCGAGGAGTGTAAGATTTCTTGGGACAAAAAAAAAACTGTCAGCAGCTGATATCCATCGTGAATTGTGTGTCGTATATGCCCAAACATATGAGTGTGGTGTAGTTTTTCAATGAATACGCTTTTTGAAGCAAAGAAGAACAAGCGTCCATGAAAAACCACTGAGAGGAAGGCTATAATGAGTGCTGAATCTCATCAAGGAAATCGATGAAACAATCCGTTAACTCCGTAATTCACAATCTCCCAACTTTCAGAACATTTCCCAACATTTCTCGGACAGTTTGTACGAGACAGTCACGATAACATTAGGCTACCGGAAGTTTTGTGCTCGATGGGTACCTAAAATGCTCACGGAGATGCACAAAACCAGTCGAATGGAGCTACCTTAGAATTTCTTTCAGGTACCACACGGACGGGAGGACTTATTGAACGGAAATAGTGACTGGGGTGAAAAAACTTGGGTGCGCAGATCAATGTGGAGATAAAACAACAGTCTATGGCAGTGCTTCTCAAACTGTCAGACTTGCGACCCAATATTCAATCATGATTTTCATTGGGCCCCCTTCATACAATAACATTGTATTAAATTCGAAAATAGGATACTTTGATGCTTAAGCTATACAATACGACTTTAACCACTTAAGCGCGCTCAGCGTATGTAAAAGTTTCGGTCAGCCAGTGTGTAAATTGCTCTAAATGTTATGTATATGCCGAACCCAGTGTTCTGGCAGTACTGTCCCTCTGACGTCGCGCACTTATTAGCAGATATCAGTCTTGGCGAGGGGTTGTGACTCTTGGTCGACCTGATACTGGTTGTTGGATAACATCTCCCGTTCTTTTAAACCTCTGCCCAGTCTTGAATCACAGACTTGTCCACATTCAGAATTCAAGACACTCGGTTTGTGATCGTGAGGATTCCAGCATTCCAACGATTCTTCCTTTCGTAACATGTCCAATTGGAGTCTTTGTGCCATCATTCACCTTGTTGATGCGTTAACAACGTTCCTTCGCACAGCAGTTGCACGAAACTTCTGAACTGCCTTGCTGTGATTCGGTTTCTCTGCATTCCGACATGCACCGGCGTTTCGCGCAGGACGTAGACGACTGAAAAGTTTTGCATAAACCCAATGTTTCTTCTTCACCCAATTAATATCCACAAGAAATTTGGAATAATTTTACGAATATGTTTACTCCTTGTTTTTTGCATTTTACGATTTATGTTAACTTTTAGACACCAGTGTATAAAAAATAGATTATTTTCTACTCATTATATTTGACAAAATAAAGTATGAAATTACATTGAGGGAAAAAAGTAACTCACATTTTTTTTAAATTAAAATATTTTTAATTTTCACTGCATTAATATCAGTTTCAATCATATTTGCTAAAAAAACAAAATCAAAATGCAAAATACAATGTTATACATAAGTCTGAAAG
>BMAO01021244.1:0-13872 GCA_019973975.1 Trichonephila clavata | reverse complement strand
TAACATACATGCAAAAGCATATGAGTGACAAAAACAATTTTAAAAAAAAACATCAATGTATATAATATTGATATTTATACAAGTACCAACATAATAAAAATACAATTAATTCTCATTGATACAAAATGAATTCCTACAATCTACCCGACAACAATCTTTGAAGTATTTTAAGATAAGCATGGACCTTTCTCCGATAACAAAATGTCGACAATAATATAACAAAGTAAACATTAAAATTTTATGTATGAATTTAATTTATTTATTTTGAAACACTGTAATAAGTTTAATCTAAGTAATAAGTTAAAATTCTTCCACTACACCTGAAAGTTTGAGTTTCAAAATTGCAGTTTTCTCATTATCTGCCCAATTGCCTAACTTCGCAACTTCATTAATTTTATTTAAAAATTTTCTAACACTCGAACCCTCACTGCCCGCAAATTGTGGGATCAACTCAATTAAATTAAACCGATCGGAAGTAGTATGCAATTGAACAGGATCGGCCTGACGAGAACGAGGCATTATGCGAATTTTATCTAAAACCGGCGAGTTGCAATTAAGATAAAATTATCGACAGAATGAAGTTAAAAAAAAAATTATGTTAACATTCTTACAAAGAGAAGGATCCATCTCCATTCAATATACCAGTGCCTAAATACATTAGAACAATATGGGATCGAAAAAAGAAAAAAAAAATTTGCAACCTTTCATCTACCGAGGAAAATAAAAATTAAACTTGCGAGGAAAAATAATTTGCTTTAAAGTTAACGCCAATGTATTCAACATTACAACAATCTTAAATTTATTATACATTCGAACACAACACATTAGCGATTGCCCAAATTCATCTAAAAAATTCACGCGTGAACGAAAGAGGGGGGGGGGATTTCCTCGAGTCTTGGTCACTTGGCACCAGATGATGCAGCGCTACAATTACTTCATTAATTTAACATATTATGACTTACGCAGGTTCGATTAATTTAACTTATGTCTGCATCATATTAGTGGTTAGTACTTTAAAACTCAATTAAAAAAAACAATGAGATTAAATTCGTTTATTACTTTTAAAACATTACTAGGTTAAAATAAATACACTATTCAATTTTTAGAATAAGAATACTGCAACATTCCACTTATCTGAAACGGAGCATGGAGCTGGGTGGTACTTGGACGGCCTAAATTTAACTCTCTTAATCTGAAATCATGGTAATCTGTCTTCTGCTAATCTGTAAAATCTCTCTCTAAATCTCTGTAAATCTGCCGAGAAACGTCCCGGTTCCTCCTTTTAAGTGGAGGCAAATTACCCCCTTTTTCATCCGCACGGGCTTTGGTCCCGCCTAGCCATTGGTCAGGAACCAAGCGCAGAGTCACAAATTTCGCGACGACTCTTCCAAATTATGAGTTCATTCAACTTTGCTGACCAGCCGTTGTGACCCCCCCCCAACTAAGGAATGCGACAACATCCTGTCAACAAGAAACAAGGGGAATACACACAAATTGCATGTGTCTTAGGGACCATCTTAAAACCCGATCAGCATCTAAGCCTTCCAGCCTCCAAGCCACCCATCACATTAAAAAAAATAGACTGTATTGCACAAGAAGTTAAATGCAGAAAAAAGAAAGACGCATAAGCAAATAAAAGGCATACAATATCCCATTCCCTAGTTACGTAACTGACAGTTAAATCAAATCAAGAAAATAATAAGAACAAATAAATTACTTTAGTGAGACAGAAAAAAATATATTTGTTTATTTTAGAAAAAGTATTTGTAGTAATTTTCAAATGCAGTCGCAAACTTGAAAACACTGTAAATTGCGAGAAAACTACGTGACCGCAGTAGCCTAACGGTCAAGGTCACGGAATCGTAAAAAATAATTGATTATATTTTTTAAGAAAATGAACAACTCCACAGTTAAAATTGGAATATTTCCGGGTAAACTAAAATATAACAAAATAAATTCTAATATGTTTAAAGTACAAATCCACGTCAAAATTTTACATAGAAAGCAGTAGCCTATGAAAGAATTAAATATCTAAGAACATTTTACATTTGTCATAGTTAAACATGTTACAAAACGAAAAATTATGAACAGATTCAGAATTAATTCGGAACAAATTTACTGTACGGTCACCGTTGGCGCGATTTTTTTACATTTGCGATGAATCTTTTTATATGGCAACCCCATCCGACCCGACAAGTAATTACAGTAACCCTATTGGACAATAGAATGCAGCCGCCATTATTTAAATTTTCGTTCGACCACGTTGTACTTGTGCTTTTTTAGTCTTCAGCTACCGCGTTCTTTTCCTGAAATTTTTGTGATGGCTGTTGTATGGGGAATGTCTGAGGTAAGGGCGAGAATGTTTTGTGAGAATGATGTTATGTGGTATGATGACAATGTTATTTATATGGATTAGAAAAGAGAAGGAAACGTTTGATTTTTGTATAAAAGCGGGTTTGATTGCGGATAGATATGAGTGTTGTAAGTGTGGTAAGGATATGAAATTGGTTGAGACGCACGATATAAGTGATGGTTTTGAGTGGAGGTGTAAATCGAAATTAAAAGGACAAATGCATGACGTCAAAAGGAGTGTGAGAAAGGGTTCTTTTTTTTAATTGAGTCGAATGACATTGAATGATATTTTAGTTTAGGTTTATTTGTGGGTGAGTCAGAGTAAGGTTTCTTTTAATATAAAAGAGAGTAAATGTTCTTCTAAGACTGTGCAATTATCGTTTTTAGCGATTTGGACGCCATTTTTTTTTTGCGCAGGCAACATTTTCACTACGTTGTTTTCTTTAAATCGCGTTCGTACAAGAAGTCGCCATTTTGGTGACTTTTCGCGAGATTTTGAAACAAGTCGCCAAGGGTGACCGTACAGTAAATTTTTACCAAAATTTCACATTTATTGCAGAGAAAAACAATCCAAAAAGATATCACTATAGTTTTGTTTGTTAACGCATAGCTCACAACATATGAGCCATGATACTTAATTTGGATGAAAAATTTTAGACAATAATCTAAAGAATTTTTTGAGTTGGCATGTATAACATGCCTTAAAAAAGGAAAAACACTTCAGACAAATATGCATGTGAAGATTTTTAAAAAAAATCAGGATTTAAAAATTATACTACTAAAACGCATAAAATTCCTATATATCAAAAGAACCAGGGACGTCTTAAAGCAAGGGCCAACTAGGCCGGAGCCCAGTGCCTCGGCCACAATGGAGGCCTTTTCTCGACTTAGCCTAAATAAAATCCTAATTCGAATAATTTCAAAGGTCAAGAGTTATTTCCGGTTGTATTCTCGGAAAAACTGGGAATTTCGGACGATATCATGTGATATATACGTGTGATGACCGACGTCCACGTATAGGTCTAGGCCAGAGGTTCCCAAACTTTTTTGTCTCATAGACCCCTTGCCATGTTTTTCGGTTTTGGGTAGACCCCTACTTACCTCTAATAAAGAAATTTTGCAAATTTATCAACTTAAATGTTTTTTCGACAACTGGTATAAAGCTATACTTACATCAAAACATTTAAATTTCTAACTGTAGGGAGTATAGTGTTTAAAACCTAAGACACACATGTTAATTAATTAAATTGAAATTTAATTAATATCTAAAACAACTGTTGCATAAAGTAACTAACTGAACAACAGACAAATGCTTTTAATGGGTAAGATGAATCTGGTGCTTCTAAAATTGCTGATATCAGTTTCTAAATTTTACTTTAAGATCTTCTTAGCGCCTATTTTGATCAGTTCCTCTTGTAATGACATTTGTTTTTATTTCAATGTGACCTTATTAATTAATTGCCTACTGTAGTTTTACCATGTATAGAGTCAAAGCATTCTCAAACCTAGTTTCAAAATCTGAACAATGGGCATTTAAATGTTGAACATAGGTTAAAACATCCTTTTCCTAGCAGATTGGGAAACTAGGAAAAATTCGGGTCGGTCAAATATTATACTCCTTAGCTTAATTATATAGGGCAAGAAACGACGAATTGATGGTCCTTGTAACTGCAGATTAACTTCATTAAATTTAGTAAATAAATCTGTTCTGTTAAACAGATAAATCTGGTTTCCACTTGATGCAATTTTCTTTTAAAATTAAAGTCATGATCTGGTTTTATGAGAGTCGCTATCGTAGACCCCCATTTACAACTCATGGACCCCGCGCCAAATTATTTTATTGCTGACGTGGACCCCCTGCATGCTGTCATAGACCCTTGAGGGTCTATATAGACCACTTTGGGAATCACTGGTCTAGGCCTACCCACTATACTCCATTATTATTCATTCAGTCAAAAGGCGGCAGTCGGTCGAGCCGGTTTGTACGATTGTAAGTCGTGCACATTTGTTTCAAGTTATTATTTGTAGGAGTACTTGATAACGAATACTATGTACTGTATACTTTTAAGGGTTATAGGTGGGGCCTACATTTGTGTAGGAGGCCCAGAGCCTACTTTTGAATAGGGGCCCAGGGCCTCAAGAAGTATTAAGACGTCCCTGAAAAAACAAACGTTTTTAGCACTTACCGATTTCATATTTTAAAAGAAGTCAATTATCAAAAGTTATGTCAATTAGCATGGGGAAATGCTCAACAAAACCATTCTAGAAAATTATCCAGCTATAGAAGAAATTTGGCTCTATAACGTTACATTATAAAAGTACCGTGAAATATACGCAAGCGCACTGATAATGCGAATTGTATTTATTTTTAGATATTCAAATATACAAAAAAGTGAACATTCCAGAAAACTAATAAGGATTCAATTTTTAATTTATCCAAAAGTACTTATAACTTACCTCAAATTTGCTTAAATCAGTATCAATTGCACATGGTCTGTTCCTTTTCAGCCACAATACCCCATCGACTGAAACCACACAAAAGTAGTATTTAGCTCGACATACCTAATCTTATCTGAGATTCGAATAGTGGCATAGATACAGCTCTGAAGGAATGCAAATGACCCCCCCCCCCGATTTGTGAATCGACCAGTCCCTCCCTCCAACCTTCCAAGGTCAGTTTTTCCTTCATTGCGAAGTGCTGTTCATTCCCCCTTTCTTTAAAGGCCCGTTTACATGGACGAAAATTGCCGGCAATATACCGGCATGGATCCTCTTTCGAGGCGTTTACATGACGACCCGGCAAAATGCCTGGTAGAAAAGGAGGTTTGATTTTTGTACCCGCAATGGGGCAGGGGATTTGGGGGTAAAATGAAAGAACTTTTTCTAATTTTCCCATGATACATTGCGCCAGATCTTTATTTATTCAAAAAGATGGCTGCTGTTGTGGTTTGCGTTGGTGTACAAAAGAAATACAGCTCAGAATACTATTTTGAATGCTGTACATTGATAGTTTTATTTTAAATATTTGTTTGATTCAAATGCAGTTTAGTATTTTATTCTTTAAATATTGGTATAGCTAGAATGATTCTTGAAAATTGTATATTGAACTATTTAATATTTTCTCAATGTGTATATTGTTATACGAAAATTTTTAAAGTTTTTGACTTAATTTATTATGTGTTGCTCTCTTTTAATTCTTGCTTACTTCAAGCGTTAATAAAGAGCTTGATTAGTAACTTATAAAAAAGTTAGAAAATTTATAATGTATACTTTCCTTGCCAATGTTTAAATTTTAAATAATGAAACCTTTTTTTTCTTTTCTCAAATTTCAGGATATTTTGTAAAAGTGTTATTTTTTATTAGTGCGTTGAAATTTGGTATAATGTTTAATTATTTAATTTGTGTGTTGTTTTTAAAATTTAATTGTGCTAGAAGCCTAGAAATGCTTGATTTTAAAATGTTATTGCTTCATGAAAATGTTATGAACTCTCTGGTTCATCAAGGGGCAGGATATTGTGAATTATATTGACCAGATGGTCCGAGTCCTGTTTTTTTTCCCACAGGAAATGTTAATTTCCTTCAAGTTATCAAAAACTTCACTCGTATCAAATGTATCAACAAGCTAGTTATTATAGAAATATTTTAACTGCAAGGCAAAATATTTTTTTCCCTAAAAATAAAAGTATTAAGAACCTGATTTTATGAAATAAGAATTATTACTTTGCATGTATGTTTCCAATATTTTAATAAGATGATACATATACTTTAAGACATTAGTTTTTGAGATTAATTTGATATTATTACTATATAATTCTTATGGATGTACACAATAAAATTGCATTTTTTTGTTATTTTTCCTGATTTATCTTATTGAGTGTTTCCATATAAGTAAAAAAGTAGTACTATCTTTTTATTAAATTACTCCTTAGGGGTGTAATGAAATTTTTTTTTACTTAGAAAATTGATTAAAATGTGATATAACCAATAAATAGAATTAACTGTTTTATATTCACATTCCCATGAATTTATGAGGATAAGAGCTTAAAAAGAAAATTTATTTTTTCTAAAATCTTCAAATTTAATCCATTTAATTTTTGTTATTAAAGCGAATCATGATTTACTGAACCAAAAGATATCCTTTTATATACATATTGAATTGAATGGGCAAGTACAAAATTATTTTATAAAAGTTGGCTAAATATTACTGTTTTTCTCCTCGAAGGGTTAAATAATTCCTCAATTATGAAACATACTATGAACAAGTTCTTATGAAAATATTGTACATTAAGGAATATACACACTTTCTTACAAACAAAAGTTAATTTAGCTTTTTAATTAAAGTTGGCTAATATAAAAGTTTTGATTAATAATTAGGAATTCTTCTGAGATTGAAATGAAATAGCTTTTAACATCATTTAAAGGTTTTGGGCATCTGAAATAATCTGACAACAAACAAACATTTGATATGTTTTATAGTCTGACTTCCTTTATAATTATTACCCTTCAAAAGGTTTGAACTTTTTAAAGACATGTCTGTCTCCAACATTCAGAAAGAAAGAAATTTGACTTTTTTGTATAAATTAAGAAACATGTTTCAAGAAATATGCTTTTTAATAAAATTATTTTATAGTAGATTGAATTAAATTGTTTTCACGAAAATTCTTATTAGACAGTAATTTTATTTAATAATCAAATTCATTTTAATATACATCATTTATTGACACTTAATTTTAACATTACATGAATGCACTATAAGTGAATAAAGCATTTCATGATATGGTATATAAATCAGACTCTGTGGATGTAACACTATACTATAAGGACAAATCGAGGATCTAACTGCAAATATTCATTGTGCACAATACCTTGTACAATTAGCACATCTCGATTTTTATCTTATTGATAATATCTAATAAATCTCTCTGGAAATCTTATGAATAGCTTTTTCAATTTATTTACAACAAAAAAGTATTAATTTTAAAAATATTTACAAAGAGTATTAAATGTCATCAACCCAAACAAATAAAAGGATACAGTAAAAAAAATTAAAGAAAATCATCTCCTAAATCAAAGATTAAAAAGCAAAAAAAGGTCAAATTATGCAGAATTTCTAAAATTTTCACTTTATATATATCATTAAGTTTCATCACTTACATATATCTTAAAAGTTTTTGCGAATTTTATTTACTCTAAGTTCAACACTATCAAAATTAATTTAATCAAATCAATGCTTTTTTTTCTATACATTTACAAAAGTAAGATCTGAAAAGGTCTTCCCTTGTTTACAAAAAAATTAATGGCAAAAACTAGTCTTAATACATTACTGATGGCAAATTAATTCCCGATGAAATAAGAGTTTCAGTTGAGCTGAAACTTCTACACCACATAAAAGTTTTAAGATCTACATGCATTTTAGCTTTATATTCCATATTGGATTGTTCCAGAGCAATCACAGCTCATGAAGTAAATAATGAGAAATTGCCCTTTTCTCTTAATTCATGTAACTGAAATTCTACAAGAAAAATTTATTCTACAGCTTCACAAAAAATATACATAGTAAAATATTTACAAAAAAGAAATTTCATAAAAATTTTTATCTTAAAATTTGTTGCTTTTGGGAGGAGGGGAGGTTTTATTCTCCTCCAATTAAAAAAAAAATGTATGAATTAATTGTGTACAATAATTTTAACTTAGTAAAAAACAGGGAAATAATCTTTAAATTCAAAGGACAAGTAATTGGGTTGTCTGTTCTTTAAAATTAATTAAATCTACAAGAAAACAGCCAGTTACATGAAATATACTACACGTAGGAACTAGAAAGCAAAAACAGGAGATAGCATTACGTTATCTACAAAACTTTTCATGGTATTTTTGAGAATTGTATATGGTATGGGCCCAGATTAAATGAAATATCACAAGAATTTTGAAATTTCAGATCTCTTACAAGCTGGTAAAGTTATAAAATCCACTTCTATACAGTCAACTTTCTGAATTTTCATAAAACAAATTTGAATACTGAAATCATACAACTTATAGAAAAAAGGTGAATGAAAGAAACAAATACACATACAATGGCAATGTAACTATTTTTTATAAAATATCTATACACTTTTTTTCCTGTCCTAAAAATACAATAAACCTTCGTATAACAATTGTTCATAACTGTAAAATTACATATTAAATACTAAAGCTTAAACCACCTTAATTTTCCTTACAGTAATTTTTATTAATAAATCATTACATTGCATATACTTATCACTACAATCTTTTCCCCTAAAATATACAAAGCATTATCTTCTGTTTTAACGGTAATATTTGACTTTTTTTACACTGAACATACCAACACTTAATGCACTCCTATATATATACTTCTACCTGTTACTGTATGTATAGTGTTAAATATACTTCAGTTCATCCAAATTTAAAACTTATTTGGAGAAAAGCATTTACATGTTATTTCATTATCACTGATATGCAATTAAAGTATCTTTCATATAATAAATTTATACTTTAAGAAAGATGAAACGACATCAGAGGAAAAAAGATTCAGAATTCTCGCTCTGAGAAATTTAACTTTTGAAAATATATTAATAAAGTTAGACTAAATAAATGAAAATCATCATTAATTCAACAAGTAACCAAAGTTTATCATTAATAAATTGTGCTCAATTCTAATGAAAATCACAATTTGTATTAATTGTAAACAAGATTCTTTTACCAGGACAATCCTAAATTTCATGAAACTTCTCAGTTCCCCAAATTATACATGAGCAAAATATTAAATTACTTCAAATTTTCTCTAAGAAATGCTAAATCAGTACTCGTACCATTCAAAAATTAGGAACATATGTATTAAACTGCTGACTAATTTCGCCAAGCAAAAAGACATCACGAATTTTAAAAAAAAATTAGATCACTATTATTGTTACTGTGATCAGGAACTGGTTCCACTATTGGCTGTACACCGCAGCATTTGGAGGTTTTTTTATTTGAAGAAATTGGTCGATATTATACTATATGCAAGCTCCCAAAATTTGTGCTTTCAACATACGTCACAAAAAATATCAGTGATTTTGGACGATTAGCCCCTTAATTTTGAAAAAAAGCTCTCTGAAATTACCTTTTTTACTGAATTTTTCATGAGTATAGATTATTGCCAACAATAATCATAGAATTGATCCAAATACATTTCTGGGTCAATATTTGTAACTAACTCAATGCAACAAATTTATTTTGGACTTAAATTTATTAGCAGGATAATATCAATATACATGAGCCTTTTATTTTAATACTTATGTCAAAATTAAAATCCAGAGTATTCTTATGCTCAATACATTTTAGATAGATTTCTTTAACACTATGTTAATGCTTCAGTAACATGTGTATAGTCTTCATATCAAATTTATCATCAAAATTATTGAATTTTACATTTTGATAACCCTTGTGCAAATACCAATAAATATATATTTGTTATCCATAGCAAAAAAAAAAAATTATTCATCTGTGTGACAAATTTATACCAGTCGAATTTTGAAAAACAAATGTGCTAAGAAATCCTCATATGTACCACATAATAAATAGATACCACTCAAATATTTTATTTTTTTGTAAAAGAATTATGAATTCAAAAAAGACTTTATTTTGACCATGCACAAGAGAACAGGACTTTTATATTCAATATATGCACACAAATATATATGTTGTACAATACACACATTTTAATTAAATTTTAATGCCTTTATTTTTTACCACATTCAGAATTTAATTCTCAATAAATTATATCTTTGTACTAAAATGGTACTGTGCGAATATAGACTTTCAAAATGTTGCATAATTTTTTACATATGGTAATTTTTATTTCTAATGTTTGAAAGTGGTATTTGATTCATCAATTATAGACATTAATGAATCTGTAGTAAATTAAGATATTTTTCCATTTCTGTAGTGAATGCTTTTCGAACTTTTTTTATTCATAAGAATGTAAAATACTTTATATGTTTAACTTTTTATATGTATGTTCTCTATATAATTTAATTTAAAATAAACAAAAATTTACTTTGAAGTAATTACTGTAGACATCTATCCAAAATCCTTTTAGAAGTTTCTTTTGTGAACACAAAAATACTAAGAATGGAGCTCGATTTTAGGTGGCGACGGTTTCTAAGTGGTTGGTATTGAAAACAAGCCAATTCAAAGTGGTCAGGACATAATAAACAGTGAAGAGATGTTTAAAATCTTTACGCTTCATCATTATTATCCACGTTTAAAAAACACTCGCATTTTTACCAGGATATTAAACAAAAGATTTTTTTCCTACAATCATCTTATCTTTTAGTGTAATCGAGCAACCCTATACAGTTAAGCAGGAAATTTTAGTGGGTATATTGCAAAAGTGCAAGAGCAAAATAGTCGTCGCAATAATAATAAACAAAGAAATGTTGCGCTTGTTTGGCGGTAAGTAAACGAAAACATAATCACATGTCCTCTTCATGATAATCGCGCTAAAAAATCTGGTTGTTTCTATGGTTACATTGCATAGTCACGTGAATCTATCAACCAATCACCAGATTCTCATGTAAACTGGCTGAAAAAAAATACCGGTAAAAAGCCGGCTTTTCTCCCCAATTCCAAATTGCCGGCATTTTGCCGGTGTCCATGTAAACGGGCCTTAAGTGTTCATATTCTTTCCCTACCACCCCCTGCAATTGGCGCTTTATTTAAATCAAGGTTTCGAAACAGAAAAAAACGTTATTTCGGTCGAAATGAAAACCTGAACTGAACTAAAAACAAAATATTGGTTTATTTAGGTTCAATATGCCTTCAGTCATCTTGTTATTGTAACCAACTTATCAATATTTTCTACTTTAACATCCACCATGAAATTATCATCATTGCATGCACAATTGATTCTCGAATTCCTTTTTGAACTTTCACCACCACTTTTCTGTTTTAGTTTCGCAAAAAACTGCTTGTAATCTTCTAAATTTTGATAAAATTACAATTTTGTTTGTTTGTTTATGATAGAATTGTATTTTTAGTACAAATAAGAAGATACATAAAATAAAAATTTTCATTTGAAACTGAACCGGAAAACAAAAACCGACATATTTAAAGTGCATCGTTCCCCAACACGGCGGATCTTTAGTGGTATTGCGCTCGAACTCATGATGACACGCCAGCCATGAGTCCGATACCTTGACCACTTGGCTACCACGGCCACTTAAAATAACTCGTAGACTTAAAATTAAAAATATTCGTTGAAAATTCATTTTGCTTTAATATAAAATTATTTTTTAAAGTTGAAAAAATACAGTATTCCCGAACTATGTTTTTTCCCTTGTTTTACTTGTAGATTTGTTTTTGTTGGGTAAATATAATGAATAGATATTAGCTTTTAAAGAAAGTGTGAATAATTACTTTTTAAAATAATACATAGTGTTATAAATTTTAAGTTTGTTTTATGTGGTTTTTAAAATATATTGAAAGAAAAATCCCCGTTTAACGAATCGTCATATAACGAACTTTTTTTCGGGATTTTGTAACTTCTCTAATAGAGGTTTGACAGTTTATGCCAAGCATAGTTGGATTTTTCTGTTTTGAAATGAGTGGAATAGAATATTACCGTATTTACTTAAACATACCGCTGCCACAGATTCTAAATTCTACCTGAAATTCTCAATACGTTTTTATTAAATTCGAATAAATGCGATCATTGTTATTATTGCTGTAACGCTTACATTCTAAATGCAATTAAGGTATCAGACGACTGCTTATCAAAAAAATGGAGATGAAGAATTTTTTTTTGTTTTTTTTGTAGTTTTTAGATTTTTTCAGTACATTTAAAGAAAAATATGCTAAAATTAAGAAAAGAAAAAAGAAATTATTTTTATCAAAATGGGAAAAAATTAGTAAAAACTTACAAAAAATAACATAAACGGGGGCCAATCTGTACCAAAAGTTTATGAACGAATTCTCAATTTTTCAATTCTAATTTGTTGCTATGTTATTCCTTTTTGAAATGACCTCAGGATTAGAAATATTTTATTTTTTAAAAATCTAAAGCATTTTATCTTAGTTAAAATATGAAATTGCTTTAAAAAAACAGCGATCATATTTGCATAAGGGGATATAAATCTTGTAATAAATCAGTGATTTATAAATCTGAAGGTTAAAACACTTGTATCATTATACAGAGCATACAGAAAAAAATTCAGTTTATTATTTGTCAAAACTTTTTTTGAGCAATCACTGTCCCCGTTTGAGCATTTAAAAAAAACACACACATTTCGAGTAAATCGCGTTTTAAAGTGTGACATCTTGCTTAAAAGTAATGGCATCTGTTTTTACTAAAACACTTGTAGTCTTTGTTCTAGAGAACGGACAATAATAAACTTGGTATTTTTATAAAGCTAATAACATGGCCTACAAAATAAGATCATAAAAACATTGGTGGATTCTTGGCAAAATTCACAATTTTAGGGTAGTCGGATACTTTAAGTTCATTCTCCTAATAATTACCTTAAAATGCTAAGAAAATAAAATTCGATTTTTGGAAATTTCTTATACAATAATACATGCCCTCTCCAATATATATGTATAAATACATATGCAGTTGAACCTTAATTTAAAGAATTCATTTTGACCGAGCGTTTTGTTCGTTAAATCGGTTGTTATTCGTTACATCGGGGACCAAACAAAGTACGATTTTTTTGCATTTACCTTTTGAAAATTCTACAATAAGCAAATGCACATGAAATATCAATATTTGAAAATTTTACACTTTTTGTTCAGCAGCTAAAAATACTATTAATGAATTATTACACGTAAATTTATTAGAAATTTTGAAATACTGATTATCAGTATGTTAAAATACAGACTATGTTTGAAAACCTTTTTGTGATTCCTGATTCGAAAGAGTTCTTTTTTCGACTTTATGCAGAGAAGAAAAATAATGTGTCATTTATAAATACATCCTGCTGCATAAGGTATATTTTCACTATTTTCTAACAATGTAAAGCATAGGTTCCCAAACTTTTTAACCTCATAGACCCCTTGGAAGGTTTTACAGTTTGGGATTGACCCCCTAATTTCCTAATATTAAATTTGTGCAAATTTATAAACTTAAATGTGTTTTTGACAGCAAGTATAGAGCTATATACTTTAAAAGATTAAAATTTTTAACTGTAGTAAAGTATAGAAGAGTTTAAAATTCAAGAAAACACATGTTAGTTAATTTAATTAGTTAGTTAATTAAATTAAAATTTAGCTAATGCATAAAATAACTGTTACATAAAGTAAAACTAACTAAAATTAGATATACGCGGGCCTCAGCGCGCAGCGCTTTTACCCAAGTTGAGCGAAATAGAGTGACCATGACTGAAATGTAAACAAATCAAGTGGCCCCTGGCGTTGGGGGGGGAGTGGTTCCCAAGCGGAGGTGGCCCGCAGAGCGGACGAACCGGGGAGAAGTCTGGAGGAAGTGTAAGGAAGGAAAAACGGAGGATTGCGACAGCAATCGAA